>CAAKHD010003128.1:9623-21128 GCA_901007705.1 Fistularia tabacaria | reverse complement strand
ACCGAGATCTACACTCTTTCCCTACACGACGCTCTTCCGATCTTGTGTACGCGTGCACTTGTGGGAATATTCCAATGTGCTCGCTAGAAAGAAAGTTCTCCAAACACACATTTTTTTCTGCCGCTCACATTTTTTGCTCTTCTGCTCCGACCTTTTGTAGAACATAATGTTACCCCGGGTGCAAAACCCTCGTCCCACGTTATTCATCTGAGGGAACGAGACATACGGTAGCATTTGGAAAAAAAAAAAAAAAACATGATTTAACATTTCCCTTTCTGAAACAGACCAGTTTTTGCATTTTGACTTGATAAACGATCTAAACGATTTATCGACTGCCAAAATGATTGGACTCTGCAAATGTAATAGCCGGGGCGGTGGGCCGTCCAACACGTCGATTCTAAGTTTGGTCCAGAGGTAGCTGGTGCAGACACGTCTGTGTTCGCAGGACGAAGGGTAACGCGAGAGCGCTACCGTGAAACACCGCGCTCTCTGTGTCATCGGCGGTTGCGAGGTCCGAACACCGGTCCAAAGCAAACGCGCCCCGCCGATGAAGATGACTAAATAACAAGTAGGAAGTTGGAAGAAGTTTCACCGCAGAGGAAAGTTTGACTGAAAATGCAAACACGGATATTGGCAGGATCCGTGAATCGAACCCCGGGTAGCCTCGCGCAGCCATGCGGCTAAACCGTTAGCATGGTCGGGCTGCAACCGCTATCGCCTTGGGAGGAAGGGGGGGGGTTACTTTAGCCAAAGAGCAGAAGCCTGTCTATGCTCTGAAGGACTTCCCTGGTTGACAGATGACAGACCACAGATGATTCAAAGGAAGGAAGCTCCTGCTCAACGCCATTTAACCGCTAAAGCAGAATCTCATTGCGAAACGCGAACGGCTCTGCGGAAGATGAAAAGTTTTTGACGAGTTATAGCAACACCGCTGCACCCCGGCGCGCTACGGGGAGCTGGAAAATGGCAACGTGGAGAAAACAGAGAGGGATTAAGCTGAAAGTTGGCCGGCGGCAGGGTTATCGCGAAAAAATCTACGTCCGCTAAGCCAAATCAAACAAGTAGCGAAACTGTAAAAATAATTCTCATCCTCAAAAATGCAAATACTGTTGAAGTAGTGCAAAATATACCTGCAGTGGCAGAATACTGACATTATTAAAAACATCATATCACCGGGAGGACTTTTAACAGTTCATGATGGGTGATACGATACGGTGGTCTGCGGCGATTCACCGCAAGCCACGAGAGAGGCTGCAGTAAGCCAGGTCTTTCAAAGGCGGCTAAAGGAAACACAAATGGTTCGGATGACAGTCCACACACTGGTGCTTTCATGCCAACAAAAATACCTCCCTAGAAACAAAGTGAATGGATGAAATAGGCGTGTGTGGGAGCGAGAAGAGAACACGGAGGTTACGTTGACCCAGAGATTTGATTACCTTTCGTGTTGGGAATGAAAACGGTCTCCGGTTTGCGATTTCAAAGCGATTCACACTGGATCTCACACACACACACACACACACACACACACACCGATGGCGGCAGAGCTGCCACGCCAGGAAGCTAACCAGACCATCGGGAGCAAGTGGTCTCGCCAAAGGACGATGGAGATCGCCAGCCGAGCCACTTCTCCGTTCCGTGTTTAGCTGTCAATTCGTCGGTTGGGCCGATGTGATATGGTTTCTGTTCTCCCGGGAGTCCTGCGGCTCCCCGAGCCTTGCTCTAAGTATCCCGTGACATCTGTGAGTGGTCCGAAGTCCTGCCGCCCCCCGGCACGAAAAACCGACGTCCTTCCAATCCCGTTGATTTGAAAGCAGTTACTTCATGACATCCAACAATGGGTAAACAAATGTCTAATGAGAGCCTGCTGGAGAAGCTGAGGGGGGTGGCGGGTTGCTTATTACTCAACTCACCACAAGTATCCCAAAACCGCAGAAGGCCGTTAAAAAAAGCCCCCGATCCATAAGCTCAGTGCGTTTGAGTCTTTCCGCGGTGGCTTCCTTCGAATGTTGTCTGATTCGCAGAGTTGCAGCGGTCAGGGTCAACGCTTGCAGTCGTGGGGTTAGAGTTACAGTGAACTGATGAACTGTCATGATTTATTTAGGATTATGAAATGTAAAGAAACCACTACACTTTTCATTCGGCGCTCTCGAGAGGACTTCTGGCCGAGACTCCGATCAGACGCTTACCGCACACGGTGATGTTGCAGTACTCCCATGGAGTTTTTGGATCCACGGTGTAGCACCAGGGTCGGAGACGATTATCCGGGTTACGGCAATAGTTGTCCTTCAGATCTTTGTCCCTGTGCCTGACAACGGAGTGGACGGAGGACACAAAGAAGAGCAGGAATCAGTCGGACCTGGATCTCACGCTGTCCGAAAGCTAACTCCCCCGGATTTCAGCACGAGATCCGGCTCGACGCCTACTTTTTGGGCTGGAAGACGTGTCTGTGAGGCCGAGTGGAGTCCCATCTCTGACACTCCTTGCCGCTCTCCGTGTGGTCGACTTTGCCTCGATAGTCCTCACCGTTGCACCTCATGCACACTTCTGCAGACAGAATTCAGCGATGATTCAACTTCTCTTCGAGTTTTACGGACGTGTAAACGGCACATAGAAGAATGTTTATTCAATCGATGGCGTCTCGGTTTTGCGCTCTGAGGTTCTCACAGGAAGTGCTGATAGTAGAAATGTTCCTTCTTGTTGCGCACCTTTTATCTTATAAAGTAGTTAAAATGTCATGCCTTCTATTTTCTGCCGAATTTCTGCCCCATTTCTCCAGGGACTGGCGCCCAGAGTTTTTAGTCTAGATGGTGGCCTGTATGCCAAGGGTTTGTGTTCACTGCTTGTCTACACACTGCGGGTCATCCAACTTCTGGGGAAATTACAGGACAAGAGTTCAGTAGTGAAACGATGGATGAGAAGCTGATGGTCGTCGGCCAAAGAACTCCTTGTTCCTTATCTAAAACTTGGGATTATTTATGCGGAATACCTACAGCGTGCTTTAAAAGGTCAACATTAATATCGCAATAAATGAAACTCGTCTTTTCCCACATGTTTCTCCGGGTTCACTCGTGTCGCAGTGTTCGCGCAAAGACATCGATATCAGGAGTGAAAGGAACAAATTCTGCTGAGCCTCACCCTCTGAGCAAAGCGGTATGCCGCAGTCCTCGGATCGCACGTTGGGGTCAGTGGTGTAGCACCACGGACCACCGGGATCGTTGTTGGGATTCCGACAGAAGTTATCCCTCAGGTCCTGTGTCGGGTACCTCTCGGGATTAAACCTACAAGCGAGCAGACACATATTATTAAAAGCGTCATCTGATACCCTGAGCTGTTAGAGCAAATTTCGGGGAGTGCTCGCACACTCGCTTCTTTTCAGTGGGGTGTAAATGACTCAGTCTGCCTGCCGGTACTCTCGATAACGAGCTGAATAAATTCAACAGCTATTTGCATTGAGATGAACGGGCTGAGACGAGGCCTCGCCGCGCTGTGACAGGGGCACGTTTCAGATCGGACAAAGCGCCCCAGTGTAAAGCGAGCCATCGATATGTTTCCTCTCTCCGGCTTTGCTCCTTTTGCATGATTGCCTCACAGATCCGTAGCGTACCCCTTCTCTCTCACGCGTGAAGCGGCCAGACTCGGTCACAGTACAGCGACCGCCAACAGCACAGAACACCGCCACGAACCACTTGGAGTGACCGAAGCGGGTCATTTGCTGGCAGCCTTCGGCCACGTTTAGACCCGACCCCTCCCTTGGCCGACGGCTATACCATCTCAGCGCCGACCGGCGCCTGGATGGCCGTAAGGAGACGGATTCTGGCGACTCCGAACACATGGGATGTGTGCATTAACAGAAAGTGGAATGGGATTCCTGCAGCAAAAGGACAGGGAGGGAGGGCAGGATGATGGAAAGCTGGCCGACCGCGCTCTCTCTTCAGCCCGGGGAGACCCGGAGGCCAGAAGGCGTGGAGAAAAGGTGAGAAGAAATGCACCGAAGGATCTAAAACAACATGACAGAGTGCAGAGCCGTGTGTGAAATGGAAGAGTCGGTCCCTAATTAATGTCGTAGAAGTTAAAAAACATGTGTTGGAGAAAACAAAAAAAGAAACAGAGTCCTCCCTCCCTTCAGCAGCTTGTCTGAGCGCTCTACCCTCAGCAATGAGTCTTCTCTTGGGGGAGTCGGCTCTGTTCCCCCCCCGTGCCCCAAGGCTTACGCAAGGCCTCCACGCTAATGCACAACATTATTCAACCCAGAAGCAGAGGAGAGCCGTCCAGCTCGGCCAACAGCCGAGGCTCCGTCCACGCAACAGAACATACAGACTCAACTCAAGAAAGTTATGGCGGTCCAACAGCCATATATCATTTAAGCACGTCACAAAGACAACACGCTTGTTGCCCTCCCAACACGGCGCCCTGCCAAGCCCATCCTCCAAAAAAAAAAAACCCAAACCCAAACCCTCACATCTGCTGTGTGTAACTCACAATGTCAATATACTTGGGCCGTGCTATGGCCTTACTGTAGAAATGGAATTACAAGGTTCCTCACTTTACAAAACAGGTTGCATCTGGTGAGAGTCCATAAAAGGCCGGCGCTCTGGAGCAAGCTAGCCGTAATGATGTTGCGCTAACAGATGTTAGCCAGTTCTTCATCTCCTTGCCAAGGTCCGCTCCCATCGGGGCGCAGTCCGGCGCGGTGCATACAAGCTGCGCTCTGGGGGTTGCTATTGGCAGAGGTGGACGATGTGAGTGTGAGAGCGTAGTTTCCTTTGTCGCTGTACTCGATTTAGGGTTCACGCCTGACTACTTATAACTTGTTGATATTTGTACTTTATGCTCTCATACATCAGTACAGCAATCGGTAGAGTAGCATTTAGCACATTAAGTATGCACAAAATACACAAACATGCACATACACTACATCTGAAGTATGCATTAAGCGTAGGGTTTCTGAGCGCTGCAGGCCACCGTAGCATTCCCCTTGTGTTTACAGCCAATGCATGAACCGAGTGTGTGATCTGAGATGTAAACCAACGAGGAAAACTGGAGCGCTGGGGGGGGGGGGGCGAAGGCTGTGAACGACGACACAGAAAGACGGAGGGAAAAAAAACAAGAAAATGTGACCCGTCAAGACACAAGCTGAAAAAGAGAGGGAGTAACAAACATTGGGATTCGGGGAAAAAAAAAAATGGTATCTTTACTTTAAGCTGGAGAAGAAAGGCCCGGAGATGTGTCGAAACGGACGGCACGAGATGTTTCGCGGCCGCTCTGCAGCTCCATCCTCAAGGAGGAAGTTAGAATAAAAAGCGAACAGATTATTCAGATTTTATTGAAACTTCTTTTTCGTTGACCCGGTTCGAGGCGGAGGAGCAAAACAGGAAACCTACCATTACGATCCAAGTCAAGTGTCACGGTATGCTTCCACATAACACAACACGTCTTTGTGAGCGCCTCACCCGGCGGCAGATAAGGAAACGCTTTCATCTGGCGGCGTATTTGACGGCACTTGGCAAACGCTTGTTGGATATAAAGTCTCCGTTCGGCTCTGGAAGCAGCTGTGCGAGTGCGAGCCAACGGTGTAAAAGCCCATAAACCGAAATGCAAATGTATTCCGCGTGGTTATGCAACACCTTTCAAGTGCAACACGTAGTCACGTGACCCGCGGGTGGTGAGAGTTTGAGGCGGACTGTAGCTTTAAGAGATAAAAACCCTCTCGAAAAGGCGAGCGGACATCTGCTGTCGGAGCGCCTGCGATGGAGATGAGAACTTGCAGCTGAAGGGTGTGTTTCTGTGGCTGGGAGTACTCTGACCTCCTGGCTGAACAGGACGTGTTCGCCCGCGATGTTATTCATTAATACAAATGCGCGCCAGAAGTCTCCGTTCCCCCGCTGGTGCTGCTGCCGAGCTCCGGTCAACCCGAAGGGCCCCGGCTCTAAATATAGACACCAGGTAGAAGTTCCATTCCCGGAGGGGAAACCTCCGGAGAAATCACCCCCGTCGCTCAAGCGTGAAAATAATAGTTACCTGCAAATCAAAACGCTGCGCGGGTCATTACGGTGGCGACTCTCGAGCAGCAGGGCGTTAGCTAACTCCCCTCCCCCCCCCCCCCCCTTTTTTTTTTCCAACCCTTTGAGAGCCAAATTCGTGGGGGGGCCCGGGGGGGGGGGGGGGGGGTCTCGCCCCGTTTCATCTGCCACCTGGAGAGGGAGACTCAAATAAACAGCGACAAAACATTCCTAGCGCGAAGAGGGAGGACGAGGGACATGATTTAGGGTCAGGCGAGGGGCTGTCCGGCGCTCTCGTTCGGGGGATTCTGAACTCGCATCTGCATATCCGCGGCTCCTGAGCCCAGCTGGACAGCAGGCACAACACAATTTCACTCGATTAATCTTGCAGCCTTCATCGCCCCCCGCCCCTCCCCCCATCCCGCCCTGTCTAGGTTTCGCCCAGCGCCTCCGAGTGTCTCCACTGCAGGCGAAGCATTTTTTGTATCTACTCTAATAACCACGCTGATGATGTTGGAAGGAGGCATCTCCTTCGATGCCCTGCCGGGTTACGGAAAGAAATAATCCTCATCCAGGAGATCTGGCATAAGGTTGGGTAAACGCCCCCCCAAGAGGTGCAACCAGACGGTCTGTGCGTCCATAAATCAGTGGCCGGGAGTCTGTTCAATTTCAGGAACTGACTAACAGGACGAGAGCATCCGTGAAGGCCGTGGAAGCCTTCGGATTAGACGTTGTCTTCTGGTTCGGATTTGAGGGAATCTGAGCGGAAGCGGATGATTAACACCTCCCCTCGTTGGAAGAGCCGCCGCCGGCAGCGACGCCGGCACTGCGGTTCGAGATGACAAGTAAGTATTTGCAGCCACTCGGTGCTTTGCATCCAGAATGAAGAATAACATTGAGGTAGCTATGATTCTGCGCAGACACTGATGGCTCCCCTGGGCTGCGTTTTGTGGACTTTGATGAAAACCGATTCTCTTCCAGTGCCACGATGTTGACGTTTTGTTTTCTCTTCGGTTTCGCAGAGAAAACGTTTCAAGAACTACCGGATGAAGTTCAATAAAACTGGGTAAACACATTCACGTCTCCCACGATAACCGGAGGCCATTTTTAAATGAGAGGTACAATCTGGACCAGCGTGTGCTGCTCCGTTCTAGGTCCTGCACTGCAGAGCGTCGAGAAACATTTGTGAGTCTCCTGGTAGCAATACGCCACTCCAGACACGCAACGAGGAAAAACTTTTCGGCAACTTCATTCATTTATTCAGGCATGATCTACTCTGTTTGCCATGGAGATGCTGGAGTCTATCTCAGCTGTCATTGACTTCACCCTGGACCAGTCCATCTGAGAGCTGCAGATAGAGGCATCCAACCATTCACCCGCTCATCCTCACATCTGGACAATGCAGGGTCTCCAATAAACCTTCTGCAAGTGTTTGGAGACTCCACACAAAGAGGCCCCGTGTCGGCGCTAACCTCTGCACCACCATGAAATATCTACACCCAGTTAGCCTAGCATCAACACGCTCGCATTGCTCTTACGTGCATCACTGATAGGTTAGCGTGGTGAAATAGTTCAGCTACATGATCTCCTTGCAAGTCCAAAGATGCTCGAAAGAAAATGGAGACTCCACACAGAAAAGCCCCCCTGCTGTCCAACCGGGGACCTCCGTGCTGTGAGGAGGAAGCTCTCACCACCTTGCAAATGTGCCGTCTCGGCGACCTCCAGTATCCAATGAAGTGATCCTTTTGCTAACGATCCAAAGCCCACGACATTAGATGAAGGTTAGCGTGTGAACGCACTGGGAGCTTCACCGCTTACGAAGCTCTCGTGGAATTCAATAAATATAAAAATTGAACGCGCAGAGGAGCGGTTGTGGGACACGTGGATAACGAACCAACTGTGTTGCAAGTCAAGTTTGGGCGGAATCCGTGGCGAGGACTAGCAACGGGAAACCTGTTTCGAATTAGCAGGGTGCCTGGAGAGGAATCCCACCGCAAAATCACTCCAAAACACGTGATGGGGAACCTGTTCCCCGATCACATGTCAGAAAAGACCAACATCCTCCAGGTCGCTTTTCGTTAACTGACTTAACGAACTCTAACAACCACAATTGAACATCATGATGATTTCCAACTTGTTAAGTTGGCCGAAGTCTCCTTGGCTAGCTCGCGGCACCTTCACATAAGCGGACGGTATTGGCACCAGATGTCCGGTCCTAAAGGTTCAGAGACAATTGCTTTTGCGAAGAACAAACCGGCAACAAATACGGGAAACAAAAATCCCTGATGTACAAAAGGTTACAACCAGGACTCAGAACCGAAGCTCTGACCGGAAGCCAGCGAGAAGTGGCTGCTGATGATGATCTGATGGTCACCACTGGCCCGGGAACGTGAGGGATCGCTTGCACATTTACAAACATTCACTCACTCATTTCCGCTTAGCCTAATTAAGAGGCATACAACATTCGCTCTCTCAATGACACATCTGGATACTTCAGGGTCTCAGATGAACCTCCCGTATCTTCTTGCACTGCTGGAGGAACCCGGAGAACCCGGAGGAACCCCACGCAGCCACGGGGGAGAACATGGAGACTCCACATAGAAAGGTCCTCCTGTAGGAATCCAACCAGGGACCTTGTTGCTGTGAGTCGCTAACCTCCGCACCACACTGAAATACGGCTACCAAGTCGTCGAAATTTTCATGTCGTGGCAACTGGACTTGAATTTCTTCACTTGAAGACGTTTCACCCCCCCCCCCCCTCATCCCAGAGGCTTCATCAGAATTGAAGAACTGAAGAGCCCTCAGGGATGAAGGGCCGAAACATCTTCAAGTGAAAAAATTCAAGTCCAGTTGCCAAAACAAGACGGTCTCGACAAGAATTCCCAGCAGCCTGGATGACCGAGAACCACATTTACCGAGATAGCTTAGCATCAACATGCCGGCACTGCCCCTGACACGTTAGCGTGATGAAACAGTTCACCTAAATGAGCTGCTTGTGAGACACAGTTGACAAGGATGCCAAGTGTGTGTGTGTCCCTCTTTGCCGGTGTTTACCGAACACATCACCGCCGCGCCGGTCACTTCCGAGCACCGGCGCGGTGAAATGGTCCAAGCGCCCAAACAGCAAAACAAAAAGGGAGGAGGAGGCGGGTGGCTTTTCAAACCTGAACGTCAACAGAACCCCTTCAAGCGGACAGATTTAGCGAAACGATTCGGAAGCTTGGCGGCGCTGCTTTTTACTCGGAGAGGGAGAACTCACGTGTGCTCGTTGATGATGTTATCGGACCAAGCTTGGCAGGTGATGTTCGATTTTGTCCAAGACCTCCTGCCCCTGTAGGTGTCCTTGGGGCCCACGATGCACTCCCTGATGTAATCTGTGGGAAGAAAGTCCATTCATGTTCCTGTCGTCCGACTTTTCCCCTTTTTTTTTCGGCTTTCTAACCCAGCTGAGTCAACGAGAGGTGGACCTGCCGTGACCACCCGGACTTTATTTTGCCTCCGTCCATTTACGGTCAATACGACTTTTTCTGTTTTGGCGGCGAGATGTTTTATAATGCCCCGGCTTTTGTGTTATTCCCAAAACAGACAACTCTCCTGAACTTCATGAAATGTCACCGGGGGGAACTTTCTGTAAATTTCGCAGTAAATTATAAAGTGCTAGATTCCTGAGCCGGCTCTGCGGAGGCTTCCCCCTGCCCGACTGTAAACAATGAATTTTTTTGTTTACACCACACTCGGCCTCCTAGATGTTTACGTGTCACGGTTCTCCCTATCGGGCCGATTTAGCGGCGGGGAGCCGGACGGGGGCCGCGGGGGGATGAGGGTTGTGCGTTTTTTTTTATTGTGTCAACAGAGGAACGTAAGCCCCTCTGAGGACGTGGCGCTTACCTTTCTCCTCATACAGAGTGTGATTGGCGCTGGCCTGCTTCTGCGCGCCGTGGGTGAAACGGTCGAAGGGAAGCAAGTGGCATTTCCTGCTGTGTCTCTGAAAGTTGAAAGCCCTGCGGAAGCACACAGGAAGCAGTCGGGGGCAGATGAGCCGGCGATAGAGAAGCGAAGATGTGAGCGTTTCGTTTCTGCACCAGCGATGGTGGGTGAGGGTCGGGGAGGGGAAGGAGAACCGCGGGGTCTCAACGCGAGCAGGCGGAGATACCTGCAGGTGAAGTTCTTCTTGTTCTTCTTGCATTTGCGGGCGCAGTGCTCCTGCGACCTGCTGTTTCGTACCAAAGGCGGCTGAGGGCAGTCCGTGCAGACCAGCATGTGGCTCTCCGTCTTCTCGTACTTCAGCAAGGACTGTGCTTTCCGGCAGCTTCCTGTGGGAGGCGTTTGAAAACACACACACACACACACACACACACACACGCAAAACACAGGGTTTCAGTTCACCGCCGTTCACTCCATCTCGGCGAAATGAGCTAAATATGTGTTCGTCTTGGCAGCTCTGCAGTGAATGATCGCTGCAGGAACCGACAGAGGCGGTGTTTCCGAACAGAAGCCTGAGCGCCGACGGAACTTTAAGCGGTTCCGAGAACCTTTTCAGGAACGAGGTTTCCTGGTGCACTCAGACAGCAGAGGGACCAGGGGCTGTGGACCTTCAGCTCCTAGAACCATCTCAGCTCCCACTCCAGGCTGGGTCTTTCTACGCTTCCATTGGAACAGACTAACCCAATACTTCTTCTGAAGAACCATTCTTCAAATCAACTGATGTCACTGGTCAGATGTTTTCTCGGGACAAGATGGACAGAAGCAGCGTGAAATTGAGCGAAGAAGAGGTTCAAGATCTTCTGGCCTGCTATGTCTCAGAGGGGTTTCCAGTGCTGGCAGAAGAACATCTCCGAAGCGGAGTTAGCTCACGGCTAACGGGGTGCTTCACAGTGCAGGGAGAAGATAAAAACACTCCAACAATCTGATAGTCCACAGTTATTATTCCACGAACGCTGTGGGAGCTTCACCTCCATGGTGTCCACGTCCTCTTCTTCTTCTTCGTGGTGTTTTCGTGTGTGGAGCTGAAGGTGCTCCGCACACCTCGTGAGTGCCTTTGGGACTTCACATAAAAGTTCCCCGACAAGTCGTGAGCTCCGACTCCACCTCGGACGCTCTCACGGCGTCAATGAAACCGTGCTGTATTTTCGAGGCGCAGCTTGTCCGCCCTCGGCACCCCGAGGTAAAACCAACACCCCGGGGCGTCCGGTGACGCAACCGTTCTTCAAAATCCCTACGATCCATCACACGCTGGGCAAACAAGGTGGAGGCGGAGGGTGGAGGAGGAGGAGGGCGGGGCGTCTCCGGCCTTCGAGGTCCACCTTCACTCACCGGTGTATGAGTGCCCGTCCCTGTTTTTCTTCAAATCTTAACACGAGGTTGGGCGGCTGTTTGTGCGCTCCACCGACCCCCCCCCCCCCCCCGCCCCCCCCCGCCCCGCCCCCCGCCCCCCCAGCGCCATTAGCACCCGGACCACCAACCCAGCACCCCATGGCGCAGGCCACGCGGGGCCAGCGGGCCCGGG
>CAAKHD010003126.1:78378-91352 GCA_901007705.1 Fistularia tabacaria | reverse complement strand
GACACAGGTGTGACGGAGAAGTTCAAGGTGGAGGTGGGACTTCATCAGGGATCAGCTCTGAGCCCCCCCTTGTTTGCAGTGGTGATGGACAGGCTGACAGATGAGGTTAGACAGGCATTTCCATGGAAAACGATGTTTGCAGATGACATTGTGATCTGTGGAGACAGCAGGGAGCAGGTGGAAGAACATCTAGAGAGGTGGACGTATGCTCTGTGAAGGAGAGGAATGAAGCTTAGTGGTAGCAAGACAGCACACAGGTGTGTGAATGAGAGGGACCCAAGTGAAATGGTGATGCGACAGGGAGTGGAGATGAAGAAAGTGGAAGAGTTTAAGTATTGAGGGGCAACAGTCCAGAGCAATGCAGAGTGTGGAAAAGAGGTAAAGAAATTGATTCAAGCAGGTTAGAATGAGTGGAGAAAAGTGTCAGGGGTTTTATGAGATAGAAGAATATCAGCCAGAATGAAAGGAAAGGCGGACAAGCAATGTTCTATGGTCGAGAAACAGCGACAATGACGAAAAGACAGGAGGCAGAGCTGGAGGTGGCAGAGATGAAGATGTTGAGGTTCTCTTTGGGAGTGACCAGGATGGAGAGGATCAGGAATGAGTCCATCAGAGGGACCGCACATGGTAGATGAGTCAGAGAGAAGGTCAGAGATGGTTGGGTCATGGACAGAGTAGGGAGAGTGAATATATTGATGGACGGATGCTGGAATTGGAGGTCTAGAGGAAGACCAGAGAGAAGATGTATGGACGCAGTGAGAGAGGATATGAAGGTAGTTGGTGTGAGATAGGAGGATCCAGAGAATAGGGTTAGATGGAGAAGGTGGATTCGCTGTCACGATCCCTGAAGGGAAAAGCCCAAAGGAACGGCATGGCGCAGGAGGTAGAGCCATTGTCCTTGGAACTAAACAACCCTAGTTCGATTCCCCGTGCGTCAAAGTGTTGTTGAGCCTGGCGGTGCTCGAGGGTTAAATGCATAGAATGAATTTCTCCACCAAAGGTAGGAATGAAGTATACTTATTAAAAGAAGAAGAGCTGTGTTTTACATTTAAAATGTTCTCCCTTCTTAAATGATTTCTCAGTATCGAAAGCCTTATACTGGTGTATTTGGCAGTCCTTTGCACGCCCCTGCTTGACCTCCGGCGTGACCCCAACCCTGGGGGTCGCGTGCGCTGGTGCAACGCAATCAGCCAATCAGCGACCGATTAGCGCCCCCCACCCCCTCCGTGGCGCGCTCCCGTCTGCCCTGCGCGCTCCCGCGACAGGTACATCCTGCCCCCAAAGCTGCGGCGTCAACTCCGGCCCTCCGGGCGGCTGCTTTTCCACGTTATATCGGCACTTTTACCGTCCTCGCCGGTCGGCCGGAGAACTGTTCCTACAGCCGCTGAACGGAGACGTACGGGGCCCCGAGAGAGAGAGAGAGAGAGCGGCTCTTTCCCCCCAGGTCACCCAGAAAACCGACGCTCATTAACGGTCCACTTCAAGCTAGCATCCGCGGCGCGAAGCGTCAACGGCTGGCCGTGAACTCCGTCTGACCTCTGGTGACTTTTCACCGGCGCAAACACCCTCAAAACAAGGCATTTCATAAGAAAAGGCCACTTCTTCTGTGCTTTGGAGTTGTTTGTTGACACCAAGTACAAATGGACTTTTGAAAGTATTTACCTTGCTATTAACCGGCGGCGGCATCCTCCTGTTCTATTTATAGAACAGGCTGGAGAACAAACCCCAAACCCCAAAGGAGGTGCAAGATTGCTGTATTCTCTGGAATAAAAGCACCAAAAATCTCCAAAAGCTCCGAAAGATAACTTCAACTGGAAGGTACTGCATCTTCTTTTCACCTTTGGGCCCTGTATATGTGTGTGAGTGTGTGTGTCTCAGTCTCAGGGTTTCTGCCTGTCGATAAAAAGCCTTATAAGTCATTCAATAGATTTTGCAAAACTGTAGGCTTTAAAAAGCATTAAAGTCAATGTTGAGTTGCATTAAACATTGAAATACACTTGTTGGGAAAACTCATGGTTATTTGCAATTCGGCGATATTAACATTTAATAATTGAGATAAGATTATTGATCCCCATTGGTGAAGTTCTTTTCTCGCAGCAGGATAACAATAGCAGTGTCATTGATATGAATATAAATGTAAATAAAAGAGACAGGTAAAAGATAGCAAACTATATATATAACAAAATAGACAGCAAAATGAAGAACAACAGGGATAGAAATGGCTAACAGAATGGAAAAAAGAAAAAAAAAACAGCAAGGGTGAGAATAGACAACCAACACGACAACAACACAAGGGCAAGAATCGACAACCAACACGACAACAACACAAGGGCAAGAATCGAAACAAGAGTGACAGGAACACTGACAAATATAAACAGGATGCGAATGGAGTGACACTAACAAGGATAAAAATAAAAACAACGGCGTGAATGCACGACGTGTGGATGAGTGAGGTAGTGAGGTAGCTGTAGCACAGATGCATCTCCGGACGTCCAGACTGCCGTTGTACAGTCTGATGGCCGTGGACACAAAGGAGCGTCTATTCTGGAATTGTGTGATGATTGACAGGCGGAGCCCTTTAACTGGCTGTTGTTTACGGACGGTGTTGTGACGGTGCTCGAAGTTACAACAACGGAGTTGGAACAAAAAGGAATCAAACAAAGAATTATGCACTAATAACCATACACAGAGTTAAATCCATGTGATTTGTTAGTTCTATTGTCACACCGAAGGTCATATGTGCATATTTGCTACTGTGTGATTGACATTATTATAAGTAGACATATGTTCAGTTGGACATGGGCGTTAAATGTGTTTGAAGTAGTATTAAAAAGCATTAAAATTAGATTAGCCAATACCTGCAAAAACCCTATGTTTCTGTGTGTGTGTCTCAGAGCAGTGTATTGCATTGTAATGCAGCTTGACTTTCACTGCAGGTTCCATTGTGCTGATAAAGCTTGATAAGCCACAAAAGCCCAATAGCACAAGCACGTTTACCTGGAGAGGTTATTAGATCGGATACTGTCCGAATGCGAAGTGGACCGTATTTGGCTGGCGCAGCGGTTGGCGCTTCTCCTCACAGCAAGAAGGTCCCTGGTTGGATTCTGAACCAGTGTGGAGTGTGCATGGTCTGCGTGGTGGTTCTTCCAGGTTCTTCCCACATTCCAAAAACATGCAGGAGGTTCATTGGAGACCCTAAATTGTCCAGACATGTGTGATAGGATGAATAGCTGTATGTCTCTATGATGTGGGAATGAGGGTGTGAATGGATGAACACGGTCTCTCGCCCGATGTCAGCTGGGATAGGCTCCCATACCCTCGGACCCTAAGGAATGAATGAAGGCATGGACCCGATTCATTTAAGCCACTTTAGGCATTTCCAAACAGGTGAAGCGGCTTCCTGCATTTTGCGTGTGTTTTCCTTCCCAGTTGCTCAACAACTTGGGTGTTTTCAGTTTATCACGCTATCCGATGACCTGATATCTAATAGCGGGTGTCGAAAGGGCAGTGCCGCGCTGCCCGCCAGGCTCACAGATATGATTTTTGGTCCCTTTTGCCGTACAGAGGATAGCCCTTGTCCCTCTGGTATGCCTGCCGGAATCCCCCACCGTGACCCGCTGCCCCGCTGCAGGCCAGTGTCAGAGCTTTCAATGGCCGCTCATAAGTGCTCACTGTGTGATACTGATGCGTTCTGTCACCCTTGCAATGACAAGGCCGGCGCAGTGAGTCAGTGTGGTGCCCGAGGGCGTCCGATACCACGGCTGGTCTGCCTCTCCGGTTGTACACGCTTGTAGCAAGTAGGGCAGAAACTCAAAATTAAATTGATCAGAAAGCGAATTAAAAAATTGTGTTCATTTGGGATATTCGGTTATGGACCCAATTAAACGTGCATTACCTGGATGAGTAGTTTTGCTCTGCGTGTGTGTTTGTGATGGCTTCCCAGAGGGTGAATGTAGCTGGCACCACTTCAACAATCACTCCACCCAAAATAGATGCGGCATTTTCGTTCAGCTACACTCAAACATAAATGAAATGCTTTTAAACTGCTCGGCCAGGCTGGGATGGATTGTCCTAAAGCAGAAGACACTCCCCAAAATGATTTACATCTTGTCTGGGCTGCACATTCGACTGCAGTCCGCTGAGGTCAGCCGCCTTGTATAGATTCAGCAGAAATAGCCGGTGTCTTGAGCGCTCTCTGTAGGGTGAGGATCAAGTGTGAAGTTGTTTGTGTATAACACGAGTCCACGTTGCCATCGGATGATGTCACTGAAAGACTGGCGAGAACGTGACTTGCCGGGGAGCATCGAGGATTACATGCAGAGCAGATTCAAGTTGTTTTTCATTTAAGAGGAAAAAAAAGTCCTTATCCTCCTGCGCCGTGGCCTGTTGTCGTGCTGCTCCTTCTCTTAACTTACCCTGGCACTAAAAAGCTGCCTGATCCATTCTCTTCATAAAAGGGAGACTTCGGCTGCTAAGCAACAGTGAATGCCAACTCAGCCCGGTGGACTGGCCACTCCCCCCTGGACGGGGCTCAGCAAGGATAAGGTAACATGTTGATTTCCTTTTTTTTTTTTTTTTTTCCCCCCCTCGCTCCTGCTGCAAACGTGGGAGTGGATCTGGGTGCAGTCTTTCCCTGGACCTTGACCCACCTGCTCCGGGGAGCAGTGCCAGAGGGCTGCAGTCTGCCGAAGGCTCGACACATTCCCTTCAGAGCGAAGAGGAAAGGAAAAAAAAAAAAAAAAAATCAACTTACACCGGCGAGGCTACGATGTTACCGATTCGCGGCATACCGACCACGAGAAAAGAGCAGCAGTGGAGCAGAGGCTCTTATCACTCCCTGCTAAGTTAGCTGAATGTAACCCTTTGGATGGAAGGCAGCTATTGGATTCTCCTTGAGAGTAAACAGAGGCTGCTGAACTTGAAAAGATCGGATAATCCTTGGTTTGAAAACAGCTGACTGTGGAGGCATTTCTCTACTTACGTGCATGACTTTCCTCAACGTATACTGTAGTTGATCACTGTGTAAGTGCAAGGTAAGGTATGTCCAGCTATATTTTCAACTGACTGTAATGCAGATTATAGTTTTTCTGCATCACAGCTTGAATTCCTTTTTTCCATACATTTTTTTATATGTAGTAGTTTCCTCGCAGGTGGGGGTGAAACTGCGTGACTAGCACATCGTGTTGTCAGATTTGCAACCAGTTAAATACCTGTATTTATCCCGATCGGTAGTATCGGTACTTGTCGCGATGCACTGTGTGTTCTGCAGTGTCCAGCAGTTGCCCCGTCATTGTGTTCCCTCAGGTTTCATTCACTTCAGAGATTGTCATTCACTGTATACTCGGGTTTCCTCTGTGAGTTTGCTTGATAAAACAGACATGCTATTCCTGCAGGGAACAGGTGCACGGATGTATTTCCAATTGTCATGTGACGTTAGTCAGGTATAAGTAATATTTACTTGTTACTGTGGCATCTTTATATTTTAATTCTGTTCGTTTCTTCCACCTTCTGTCAGTCTTAAAGAATTGAGTTTGACATGCTCATTTGCTAATAGCCAATTGTATCATGTATCCTGTCAGCAGGGGATATAAACCCTTGGAGGCTCATCATTCGGGGGGGAAGCTACTTTGGGTCATTGGGTTTTGAGCCGCTGTTTGGTCTCTGTCAGATGTGACCAGCTTTGACAGTCGCCCTGATCACGATCACAGATTATTTCCAAGAAGATTATGTTGTTTCCATTTTTTTATGTTTATCCAGAATGATGGCATTTGAATGACACACTTCCTCGACGTGTGCGCTCTGTGTGGTGTTTGTTGAAAATGATGTGCAGCCAAAGCTTTTGGCTGTTGTGCATGTTAACCCCTTAAAGATTTAACTTTACTTTTCACAACTATTTCAATTAAATGAAACAAATGGCCAAGTGTTGGAAAAAAAATAAATATTTGTAGTATGTCCAGGACAGATTTGGCTATTAAACACGGTGTTTACCTCAGGGCTAACATTGCAGCAGTGTGCCAGAGGGTGCAGTTTGCAACATAACAAAGGTCAAGTTGCAGTTTCGTAGCAGTGCACAAAAAAGGAGATGATGATAGAATCGTGGCTCTACTTTTTACTTTTCTGCTGGCCCGTCGTTGTGTCCAGGCTTTATGAAACAATGATTCAGTGGAGACATGAGTTATTAAAGAAGCAATGAGGTTTAGTTTACTTGTACCTTTAAAAAAAAACAACTAAGTTGTAGTTAGCATAGCACATGGCACAGTGTCCGGTGAAAAAGACAGTCGCCCCAAGGTTACATACTGTAATTTATAGGCAATAAACATAGGCAATCTTTGAAAGCCTTGCACTTCAGTTTTTCCAAGCAACACCTCAATGACGTCTGCATTTTTCACTGAACTAACTCATTAATAATTTGCATCGACATCGACTGTTACATAACCTTCCTGGTCATACTTATCCCCTCCATTTGGAGAAATTTTACCCAAATTCAAGAGTGGCTTTTGAGCAAAAAAACAAACAAACGGAGTGTCTGTTGAAGCCTAGGACCGGAGCTGTAAGTCGATCCTTAGGAGCAATCATTCACATTCTGTGAGCTGCAGCGTGCCCTTCTCTATTTGCCAAACTGGTTGCAAAATCTCACCTTTTTCCCCCTTTACAGGTATTCATGGTTGATCAACTGATTTTATCTGCAAGCTGCCTCGTGCACACTGAACTCTGCCCTGAAACTACTGGAAATTAGATTGTTGTTACCCACAACTCTGACATGTCCAATACGTCATTTGACACCACCAAGGACCACAGGGAGACCAAGGCTCCTCTACCCAACGGAGGCCAAGAGCAGGGCCTCTTTCCAGAGATGTATTACAGCAACTTATCCCCGTCCTTGTCACCCGACTCCCCCAGTAGTATTTCCATCCAGAGTGATAGGGAAGCCAGCAGCTCCCCTGACATCAACATGCGGGAGTGCTGCCTCAGCGACACTGCCTCACTACAGGGTGATGTCCACTGTGATGTTGGCGGAAATCTGAACCGGACTTTTATTGCGACACCGGTTAATGGCAGCCTGAATATCTGGAATGAAAACTTGAGTCTGATTGGCAATCGGACTATAACTCCTGAAGACTACAAGGGCTATGATATCGACGCACACGACTCAAGCAACTACGTGATGAAGTCTCAAAGTTCAGTCGGAGGGGATAGCGAAATTAGCTTATGCGAGGTTTCCCGTCGAGGCTCAAGCGAGACCGATGGCCTCTCCGTAAGCTCTGTGGATATGATATTAAGGAGTAATAGTTTTTGTTTGGCGGACCAGTCGCTCTTAGAAATCTCTTCTCTGGATGACACAGCCGTCTCCTCGGCCACAGCTCATGTAATTTTACCTGACAATAACCTATCGAAATCCAACATCATATCCCCCGCCCTGCCCGATGTGTGTGAAAAGTTCACAGACAACGTAGCTGAGGAAGGTTCAGCCAAAGTGAACCTCGGCATGACTTTCACCTTCGCAGACAACTGGGAGCTGCCGCCCGAGCAAAGAGAGATGATCTCACCCAGCTCTCCTGTTGTTCTGCCAAGTGAAAAGGAAGGGGGTCTCCTGATGACTTTTCTCTGTGAAAAATCCTCAGACAATGAAAACCAGATGCATTTTCCCGACGAGGCTCAGTTGCCCCGTCTTGCTGAAGCATGTGCACGAGAACAGGCCAAGGCTTGTGCGTCCGCAAAGTCAGCCGTTGAAGATGGAAAAAAGGATACTCAAACATCTACACCTGTACCAAATGCCGGCAAGAAGATACTCAGCCTTCCCTCCTTTTCAGAGTCCCCTTTTACAGAGAATGCTGGTATCCCACGACAAGGGCCCACCAGACGGAAGCAAACCTGTGTCACAGAATCCTTAGATGCAGGGATACCTGCTTCTAGCAAAGTCAAGAAACTGGAAATCAAGAAGTTTCCAAAGTCCGATTTCAGCAACATCAAATCTAAAGTCGTGACACGAACTGCTCAACAAATGGCGGCTCCCAGTCGCCCTTCGCAAAGCAGACCTTTACAAGTTAATGTGCACAGTAAGAACAATGAAAAACCGAGAGGAGCCACTCCCAGGACCAGCCCTGTCAAGGGAAAGAATAGCACTACAGCTAGTGCTGCCAAAGCTAAAAGGGATATAGGTGCTCAGAAACAAGGAAACATTGGGACTCCTGCGCTGGGTGTGGCGGTCAAGACATCCGTGCTACCTGTGAGCGACGGACCGTCTAGAGCCTCCCCTGCTGCCAATAAATATGTTAAATCTGAAACGGAGCACAGAGCATCAAATCATGTATCGGACTCCTCGGCACATTGTCCCGGAAACCAGACCTTTTGCCTCTCATCGTTTGAAAAATCCCCTGATAGCAGCCAAACGTGTCCTGAACCAACTCCAAAGAGGAGCGCGCCAAACAAAATTGAGGTCAGATCAGGCGCAGCTTTAAGTGAGGTCGGGAGACGGCCTCGATGCTCATCGGAATGTTTGCCATCGTCATCTAGGCCAGCCAGGGAGAAGAAAGCAACGGCAAGGTTCTCAACTGTCTTGAGTATTTCCAAGAATGACATGCCCCCGCCTCAGACCAAGCCAGGACCCCTGAAAAGCTCTTCTCAGGACAAAGCAGCTGTGCAGCCTGAGGCCACTGAGAGTCCTGCTAAAAACTCCCCGAGAGAGGTCAAGAAGATCAGCCTGCTGGTGAGTGTGACTCTGAAAGTAAACAACAACAAATTGTGTAAGACTACATCACCTATTAAGTACAGTAAAGATGTACGTTCTCAGTGTTCCATAGGGTACATGTACACTAAATAATCTGAGCAACAATAAACCGCTTTCGTTCTCAACATTTTTGCAAGAGCTATGTGAAATCCTTGGCCAAGTAAATATTTCCTGTGGCCTTTGCTTGACAAACTGCTCTCTTTGCAGACAGAACCTGGCAAAACCCCAGGGGCCTCACTGGATGATAGTCGAGGTAGATTTCGGTCACAGTCATCCCCCAGGCACACGAGGGGAGCACCACTTTCACAAACTCCAGCTGCAAGTCCGAGACCCACTGCTCTATCTGCCCGTCAGAGGCAAGGAACTAATGGGAAAGTAGAACTGAGGGTGTCAAACCCTGCGGGCATACCCCAGCTCAGGCAGAAGAGCACTGCCGGTAGGAACCGAACGCTTCTATGATCGCGTCTACACGTGAACGTTTGTAAATAAATACATTTTGACATCAGCCAAGCTTTACGGATTGACAAAGTTCTGTTTCCTGTGATATCCTTTGCTACTCAGGCGCGTAAGCTTTAAAATGGTCTTTCGGGTGGTAATTGTACGCTGTCTCCATCAGAGGGGGACAGCGCATTTGGTTCATCTGGCCTACTTTTATCCTATGATGACAGCCTAGCCATCAGATAACCATGTAACCATGGAGAAAGCACGAGAGTGGTATCGACCTCACTCGTGCACTTCCAGTAAGGTCACATCAAGTGGAATAGCCTCCCAGAGAAAAATGAAAGTGATGTGATCTAATATTTCACCTTAAGGCTCACTTCACTGGCAGCCTACTTCATATAGTAACAATAGAATTAGGTGTCGGCTTTCAGAACTTGACAGTCGGAGTTCGCTTTGTATTTGTGGCGCGTCACATCCGTGCCTCTCCTCTCCATCCGGTTTGTTTCTATGCATTGCAGTCGGTCAGAGAGCTCCGGCAACAGGAGAGGCCTCCATTGTGCCACCCTTAGCAGCAAGTAGTAAGCCTCAGATGAACGGACCCCACTGGCCCCAGACTCCAATTCACCTTGCTCATATTGGCCATCCTCCTACTCCTGCTTCTAGAATACTCCGCAAGCATGCAGGTCAGTCCGGGAGCCAGGCCGAGGAGGCTCTTCGCGATGAGCTGGGCGACCGAATTAGCGGTTCACACGGTGGGCTTTAAAGGGGTGATCTTGATGGGAAAGTAAGTGGGACAGTCAGTGTCTGTGTGTGATTGTACGAGGGTGTAAACCCAGGATCCACGCAGGCCTGTTCCAGCACCGGGCCACGTTTTAAGGTCACATCTGCATGTGGAGGGAAGAGGCTTAAATTGTGACCCACTTCAGCACTGGGCATGGAAGAAAAGCTCCCCCTCTGGCAAATCTTTTTTTAATACCCTCACATCTGCCAAAATATAGACGTTTGGAATGATGGCAACGAGCGAGCTTTCACAAGTCTTTTTTTGAACTCTTTCTGAAAAGCCCAATCAAGTGGGTTTGGAAGGAACGAGCTGGCCTCATTGGTCAGAATATGAACGGTCTAGATTCATAAGCAACTCAAGGCTAAACTCTTTTCCTACCAGCATCATCAACGGCACGCTGATCTATGATAGGCTCAGAGGTTTTTTTTTGTTTTTTTCCCCTCAAACTGACCCCCCACCCAATTGGTTGTCACAGCAACGGGTTCCCTTCCAGTCCAATTCACACAGGATGTTGCCTGGAGGAGCAGGGAGTGGACACGTTATAGTTGATGCATGAGGTGTAGGGAAAGGACCGCTCTTCCCGTCGGGCCTCATCGGAAGCCAATGGCTGCGTACACGGGACTACGGAGCTGCACCTGGACCGAATTTCACCCTCACGTTCTCATCAACTCCTCCCTGTTAAGAGACCATGGCGGCGCAGGGTCCGATTGTGACCTCACACTCCTGACGTGCTTGCTCATCGGATCCTATCGATTTTGTATCATTCCTTTGTTGGCCGCGTTCAATGGAAATAATAGGAAGCTGTGGAGAAGTAAGTGCTGGGTTTACCTCCACCGCAGCGGCAGTGTTTTCATTGGACTTGTGGTTCGTTTGCTTGTCTATCGGCTACCAGGATTATCTAAAACATATTGGGCTGATGCATAACATTCAATCAGTGGAATAAGCAAAGGCCGAGGAGAAGCCGAGCCAGTTCTGAGGCTTGATTTATTCACATTGCAGGATTGGTCTTCATGTAGGTTTTTTCTCTAATTGAAGATTCAATCGAGAGATGTTCTGAATCCTGCTCACTTTCATGGTGCTGTTTGTAAATCCCAAAATTTGGCTCTTTTGATAATCGATAAATAATACTCTCCTTGGATTTTTATTCGAGCCATGTGGTTTTAGCTTTTGGTCGTCGTACGAGATGGTCTGTTTTCATAATTTCCTTTCAAGGTTAGGCATTAGATGTACAAATCTCAAGGGGCGGCTGTAACATGAGATTGGTTTTCGTGTCACTGCACTGATGCTTAAAGCAGCGAGAGAGATGGAAATGCAGGTGCTACCTTCACACGTGCTATCTTCACGTTCTGTGTCCCGACAGCTTCTGGAGGGGCTGAACATAAACCTGTTACGCCCAGAACTGTTGTCCTGAAGGCAAGGCTCATTCCAACCCCTGTGAAGAACGCCGGACCAAGTGAGACCACGCCTCAGTGCACACCCTCACACTCATGGCAGCAATTCGTCTTTTTAAGGCCAATCACCCCGCCCCTTAGACTGACCTGAACTGAGCACCCGATACCCATAGAGCTTCACCTCAATTCAAATCTGAATCCAGTTCCAAATCTCGATTCTGGCCTCATCCTGGGCTTTTTGAAGACGATGTGAATGCACCCCTTCTAGTGGATCCTGACCTTTGAGTTTTGTCTTATTCTAATGTAAAGAGGTTAATGCCTCCCGTATTGGATCTTCGACGTGACGCAAGTCTGAGACTGCTGATGATTAGCTGTTTGAGGCTTCATTGATTTTTCATCCAAATCAAGCCGTCACACTGATTAGGAAATGCCCTTGTTTAGCCCGCCTTTTAGTTGATCAGGTCTCGGCCACAGAAGCAACTATTGTCACTTCTTGATGATGTTTGCACAGTGTGTTTATTTTGCCTTTGTTGGCCCTTTTTGATTATGATTCAATTAATGTACTCATCTGTGGCCGAGGAAAACGCTATAAGTTTCGGTCAATCCCCCTGATCTCCATTCCAACGTCAAAGCCCTCTTCAGCTCAGCACTTCTGATCCGCCGACATCCCATTCCCTTCCACAAAATGGGCCAAATCAACTGCAGCTTCTTGCCTCACTTCGATCTGTTGCTTGTTACAGCGTTTAGCGCAACATGCAAGCCCGCCGCGCCCGTCGGCCATTCTGGAGTCAGCCCTCAGAAAAACACCTCTTCCAGATTTGTGCGCCTCGCATCAAGCATACCAGGTAAGACACCCCGCATGTCCCCGTGGCACTGACAGTTACTTCTACTGCTGTCAGCCTGGTGGAATATTTATATAAGATGAAGATGCTCCTCGTTCTTGACTTGGACATTTATTCTGTGGCCGCTCGTCTTCTGACCTTTCTTACCTGACTTTTTATCCAGCGCCGTGATGAAGCACGCGCTAATCGAAAACAAGACAGAGGTCAGGACGTTGCTCTGAGTGATTCTCGCTCTGATTTCGCCTCAGTTTGTGACACTTGTGATAATTAATACCTGCCATGGCAGGTGAATATGGTCATACAACAAATGCAGCGGGTGAAAATTGAAATTGCATGGTGCTTATTTGCATGTGAAGAATTCTCTTAATGCCAGGTAGCAGACATCGCTGCGTCTTTATGAATTTCAGTGCAGCCGTGCTGACAGTTTAGTGATTTTTGTGACCCAAAAAAAAAAAAAAATCTATCGCACCCTCGAGTACCTTATCATCAGGCATGGCTGCCGAGGCTCGCCTTGAATCCTCTGTTGTCAGAGGAGAAGACATGGAAGCGAACAAGCTGCGCCGCTTTCACTCCTGCTCATTAGATGAACCCTCGCCAAGAGCAATCTGTCATCTCCCGCTAACCCACTGCTGCTGATACAAGGGCAGAGGAGGGGGGCTGGCTGAGAGGAGATTCCCATTGGTCACGTTTCCGCCGGTAGCTCCTCCCCCCCCCCCCCCCCCCCCCCCCCCCCCCCCCCCCCCCCCCCCCCCCCCCCCCCCCCCCCCTCCCCACACAAAAAATAAATCTCG
>CAAKHD010003126.1:48188-66787 GCA_901007705.1 Fistularia tabacaria | reverse complement strand
GCGGGGGCGGGGGGGGGGGGGGGGTTTCGGAACCCCCCCCCCCCCCCCCCCCCCCCTGCAGAAGGACTCCCACACCGTGTATCTGGAGCAGGAGCTGGAGAGCCTGAGGGTGGTGCTGGATATCAAAAACAAGCAGCTTCACCAGCAGGAGAAGAAGATGATGGAAATAGACAAACTGGTGAGTCAGGGGAGCCGGTGCCGGGCGGCCGACACCAGGAATCGGTGAGATGTTGAAATCTCAAATCACTTTCCCGGCCTGTCTTTTTATTTCTCCTCCCCGAGACGGAGAAAAATATGCAGCTGGACGAGTGCCTGAAAAAGGTCCAGCAGGAGAATGAGGAGCTCAAAGCTCGCATGGAAAGACACGCCGCGTTGTCCAGGTAAGAGGTCGAGCGGCCGGAAGCGCCGGGATCACGTCAGACGTTCTTCAGCTGCGATTTGTGCGGCGAGGACCCGGAAGGTGCCGGAGGGGCGAGAGGAGCGGCGGCTAGGAGCCGCTGCAGTGACGTTGTGTGTGTGTGTGTGTCGTCCCGCTGCAGGCAGCTGTCCACGGAGCAGGCCATGCTGCAGGAGTCCCTTCAGAAGGAGTCCAAGGTCAACAAGCGCTTGTCGATGGAGAACGAGGAGCTGCTGTGGAAGCTCCACAACGGAGACCTGAGCACCCCCCACAAGGTGTCCCCCACCTCCACCTCCCCGTCCCACTCCTTCAGCCTCCAGTCTCCTCGCGGCTCCGACATTTTCCCCGTCTCGCCCGTATCGCCCAGATAACGACGAGCCCCTGCTTCCGGGAAGCAGACACTCCAGTCGGAATCCACAGCCATGTCCGCGTCCCCCGGGGGCTCCTTCGGGATCGGATTTAGCTTTTCTACAGAGACACTGCGGACTGTTTGGGGGGTGTGGGGGGGATGCTGGGGTGTGGGGGGTTCGGGGGGTTGCACACAAGCACTTATTAAGCAAGGCCACCTTGTTCTTTGCCTTTCACGTCTGAATCTGTCGAAGGTTTCGGGTGAGGACATCTCAGGACTTCTATGTGATGATACACTATTTTTATGACTTGTAGTTGTCGGCGGAGGCCGGTCTCTGCAGGAGCTCGCCGCTCGCATCTGCAAGCCTGCGCTCGGGAACGAGGACGGCCCGCCCCCGCGGGGCCCGTCCCCTGTTCAGGCAGTGGGAAAGCGGCGGCGCCCCGTCACACGACCACCCCGCCGCCGCGCCGGCCTCCGTCTGAAGAGACCGATATGCAAACCGTCCCGTCCACAGCTCGCGTTCTTTTCATTTCTGTTCATTTGACCCAGGGACCAATCCCAGTCTTTGTGCACGTGTTCGTATCCTGTCAGTCGGCCCCCGTCCCTCGACCCTCCGGACGCAGCTTTAAAGTCAGGGTCTCTGCAAAACTGTCCGCGGGAAGCTTCTACGCCTCCGAGTCTTTGGAAATGTCTCACAGTATTTGTGTGTGTGGAGCTGATGTTTCAATGTTGTTTGTTTTTGGACCTTTCTTTTATTTTTTTTTTTCAAAATATGCAATAAATAAAATTATTTTAAACCTGCCAACAGGTCAAATTGACTTGCTTGTTTGGATCAAGATAAAGGTGCTAGCATGAGCACCGTTCCCCCGCTGCTCCAGAGATTAAATCACCAAGCAGACGTGAAGGGCTTCTGTCGATGCTCACATCTCCCCGCTCAAAACGCGCAATTCAAAGTCCGTGTGCGGCGGCGGCAAGTTATTGTCGAGACAGCGAAGTGGAAAGTGCAGCACCGGACCAGAAATAAGCTCTGGGCCGGCGCATCACATTCCACATACGGAGCGAATTAGCGCGTCAAACCTTCGCAGCCTCGCCTCAGGCTCGTGGCGGCGCTCCTTTTCGATATATCACGACAACGCGCCGTGGTGGTGAAGTGATTAGTCACGTTTGACCACGCGTCAAGCCGAACTTTGACGAACGGCGGCCGTCAGAGACCCTTTTCTCGGAGCAAATTAAACCGTTCACGCAGTCGAACTCGTGCTTTTGTTAATGACAGTTTGCCGTCAGACCTGATTTGCCAGTTCCGAGGTTCATGTCAGGAACCTTCGGTCTCGTAAATCACGCGTCTAAAGGCGCCGCTGGGTTGCCGGGGGTTCCGGACGGCCGAACCGCCCTGGCGCTCGTCACTCTGGTTTGCAGGAGCAGCTCGGGGCGACGCCGGAGGAGGACGAAGAGCCGCCGCAGCCCAGATGCTTCTTCCACGTTGAAACGTACCTTCATTCATTATTCATTAGTGTTTAGCGATGCTATTCCAGTCCGATCCGGGTTTCCAGAAATTCCACGTGAACCAGTTTTCTCGTTCCTACCGCCGCCTTTGGGAACAGATCTGGAGCAGCTCCTTGGACCAACCTTTGAATTCTCACTTGGCAAGTTGAGATATTTTGGATATTTCTTATTTAATTTTTTTCCCCCCAAACATCTTCTCCCCTCCACAAAGATACCGAAGTCTGTGACAGATTGTTTTTATCACAAATAACAACTTTCAGGGAGAGTAAAGCGCTCCGGGCAGGCAGATTTGTGCACTGTCTGGTTTTATTCTTTAAACTCGCACTGGATGTTCGCAGTAAACGGTTCCAGTTAAAAGTTTGTGTTCGTCGGAAGAAGTTAGAAAATCGTCAGATCTTTTATTTTGTTTTCATCTGTAATTTAAAAGTACATCCAAATATCGCAGATATAAAAGAGAAACATTGGATAAAGTGCCGGGGGAGGAGGAGGAAGGTGGGGAGGGGCTTTAAGAGGTGATGCCGGTCATCACGGTCGTCTCTCCTTGTTTGTTCTTGGCTTTGCAGACGTAGTTCCCGAAGTCGATGGTCTCCATGTCCTCCACGGTCAGGACGCTGTGGGTGACGCGGGTGGTGTGGCCGAGTCCACGGTTGACCAGACGCCAGGAGTTGTGGATGTGAACGGGACGCATGCCCTGCGGGAGGAACAGCAAGTAATAAGCTGCAGGGACGAGGGGGGGAGGGGATACAAATACAATGCTTTCACCCTTTCGGACCCGAAGTTCAGCCCGCCTCCTCAGGCTCTGTACAAACACTTTGTTTGGTCTACTGTGGTCCAGCGTGCTCCTAAATAACCTTAAAACACCGGTCAAAATACAGTATGCTTTGTCCAAAGGACATTTGTGTGGGCGTGGAACAGCGGTTGGCCCTTCCTCCTCACAGCCAGAAGGTCCCTGGTTGGATGGAGCCTCCATGTTCTGTCCGGGGTTCCTCCCGCGCTCCGAAAACATGCAGAGGTTCCTCGAAGACACGAAATCGTCCAGGTGCTTGAATGAGAGGGTGAACGGTTGTACGAACGTCTGTGGAGGTTCATCCAGGTCATGGTTAATTCTTGTCAAAACCTTCCTGTGGCAACTGGACTTGATTTTCTTCCCTTGAAGACGTTTCATCTCTTCAGTTCTAATGGACGGTGGGGAGTTTCCCAGCGCAACCGCCAGGGTTGGGGTGGCGGTCTAAACCGCGATGGCTTGTTTTGTAAATGTGAGAGTCGTCTTGCAGAAACTTGGTTGATGGGTGCTGTTGTGTTTCTGGGGCTGTTGCTTGGTGGGACAAAAAGTTATGGTTGTATGTCTCTGACTGTGGTTCAAGGTGAACCCCGTCTGACAGCGAGGGTTGGAAGACGAGAACAATATTTTAGGTTGTGTTTAAAGTTATTGTTATGCCCCGTTATTATTGGTGTTGTTCTTATCGGTGTTAAGGCGTAGCGTTGGTCTTCCAGGCAAGCGGGCGTAAACACAGTATCTGTGGTTTCTCTTACCAGACCAGGGTAGGACCAGGTGAAGCTCAGCTCCACGTCCGGCTCCCCGAGCACGGTGCAGGTCACGTTGACGTTGTCGCCTCCCCTCACCCTTTCCGGGAAGACCTCCAGGCTCACGTACGGCGGGCCGCTAGGAACTGAGGGGACACGTCCGCACTCGTCACGAACATCGGCAAATCTGTCCGGAGTCGCTGTTCAAGGTGACAGTTTTGAGATTCATGCACTCGTGATGTTTGCAGATGACACTGCGATCTGTAGTGAGAGCAGGGAGCGGGTGGAGGGACATCTGGAGAGGTATGCTCTGGAAAGGAGAGGAGTGAAGGTCAGCAAGGCAGTCAACGAGAGGAACCCGAGTGCAACTGTGAGGCTACAGGGTTGTGGAGGTGAAGAAGGTGGAGGATTTTAAGCACTCAGGGTCAGTAGTCCAGAGATGAAGATGTGGAGGTTCTCTTTGGGAGTGAGAAGGATGGATACAGAAGGTGGAGGATCGTAGGAGTACCGAAGGTCATCGGTTCAAAGCAACGGAGAGGGTGGAGAGGAGGTGGAGAAATCTGTGCAAACAGGTTGGGAAGGGTGGAGAAAAGTGTCAGGGGCAGTAAAAGGAGTCTGAAAGGAACGTTGTAGAAGACGAAGGTGAGAGCAGACATGTTGTCTGGTTTTAGAGACACTGAGGAGAAGACGGGAGGCAAAGCTGGAGATAGCAGAGATGAAGATGTGGAGGTTCTGTTTTGGAGCGAGAAGGACGGAGAGGATCGGGAATGAGTCCATCAGACAGACAGCACTTGTGAGATGTTCTGCATGACTAAACCTCTGATGAACAGGAATTAAATGATCCTATGGCGGCATGGTGCTGACTTTACCCTCCACGTAGAGCAGCTGGTACTTGGTGGAGATCTGGGGAGTTCCTTTGCCGACAGCCTTACAGTAGAAGACCCCCTTGTACTCCGTGGTGGGATTTTGTAGGACGAATCCTTTGGTGGGTTCGTAGGTCAGCAGGGTCCCGTTGGAGCCGATCTCCTCGGGAGGGACTTCTCTGTGCAGGGTCACCCGGACCTGGGGGTCCGTCACCCGACACGGGACCACAGCAGGCCTGTCCGGGCGCAGGTACAGGATCTCAAAGTGGATGGCCGACGGGACGAAAAGGTTGTCCTTGTCTGGCGAGAGGCAGAGATGTGCGTCAGTGCTTGCTGAAGATGTTGAAGTGCTCAAACATTTTCTTTTAACAACTGCTGAGAGCAACCTGCCCTCTCACCGCTCATTCCAGCTCCATCAGGTGACTAGACTCCAGTCCCTTTCCCAGATGCTAAAGAAGCACAACCCGACAAGCATCTAGCTCCATCCCAAACCTGCACAATTCAGGCTGCTGCAAACAATCTCTGCGTAGTCACGTTCGGCCCTGCCTCTGCGGAATGCCGACTAAATCCAGGTGGTCAGCAGGCATCAGACTGCGGTGGAGGAGACATCTTCTGCGTTTGTCTCGTTTCTCGACGCGTTTTTTTTCCTTCCTGCATCGAGTAGCAGGCAAAAAGCCAAACAGACCTACATCATAGTTCCTGTTAGATTACGCTTTCATGCCTTTGGACAAATGTATTCTGGTCTTTAAATATGGCCAAGCCAAGTTGATTGCTGTCTTCACAAAGCACCCGTATCATTCCATGCAGTGGGCAGCGCCCCCTACAGGTTGAAAAGTGGACTGTAAACTGTATTACCTTTGAAATAGATGTATGAATTGTACACTTGCTCAGGGTCCTGGTCGCACTCTGTGCCGTCACACACCACCGCCCAGCAACCGTACGGCCCCGTGTCAGCAGCAGAGGGCGAGGTCAGGATCAGCTGACTGTACTTGTCGCTCTGTTTGATGCTGCAGTCGAGACGTGATAAACGCATTCATACACAAGAAGTGGGAGCATACAAGTGCTGGTCGTGCGTGCGGCGAAGCACCTGAGGCGCGAATCGTTGTAGGTGTCCAGGTATGTCGGGTATGACCAGCCGATGTTGCTGCCTTTGCAGCGCAGCTCCATGGTTTTCCCCGGTGTCAGGAGGGTGCTCGGGCCCAGGCGAAGGAAGTTGCCCTTATCCAGCACCTGGGTCAGGAGGGACTGGCCTCTCGCACCCCCGTCCTTCAGTTTGGGGTGGCGCATCTTTACTCGTTTCCCCCCTGGCCTGATGCGATTCTCCCCACCGTCTTTTCTCCGCCTGGCTTGTTGGCAGGAACCTGAGCATACAGAGGAGGGGGCGGGAGAGTCTTTCCCATATTTTTCCATTTCAGAAAAACACTTTCGGAACTCTGGTCTCTGACGTGGGGGGAGAAGCGAGGCTCTTGTGTGGAGCTACTCTGTTTCCACAGCTGCAACAACAGTCGAGCAGGAAGTGGAGAATCCTCTCCGCTGGCAGACCTTTGCAGACCTTTTTTTTTAAGCATGTTGGTATTCCTCCCCGGGGAACAATGCCTTGTGGAAATGTATTCAGGGGGTGCAGATTTCCAGGACTTGTTGTCCTCATAGGGGTATGAAAGATTGGAAAGGTCAGCGGAGGAGGTAGGCTAATTTGAAACGGGTGCTTCTCACGCAGCTGGTTTGAATTGCCGCAGAGACACTTTTGCAAAGGCAAATGCGAGCAACTCCCGCTCCAAGAGCCACGGTGAACTTACACCAAGGGCGGAAAATGAGTCGTGCGTTTCGAAGTTTGGTCGTTCTAAAAGGTCCACAGCTTGTTCCCGTGTTCTGGGGTCTAATATCTACATATCTGTCAGAAATCCAAGCAGATGAAAGTTCTCAACTCACCACTCCGGAGCTCCGCACAGAGCAGAGCCAGGCAAAGCGCAACGCAGAGCTTCATGATGAGATGGAGGCAAATCGAGGGGCGAGAAGGTCAGGGTGCTTCGCTTTAGGGTTTCAGCGAGAAGGGAGGTCAGATTCAAGGGTTTCGCCGGAACTCTGCAGGGTCCAGCTCCCCTGTTCAGATTCCCAGCGCCATCCTCCTCACCGACTGAGAGGAAGAGGTGAAGTAAGTCCAGAACCCCTCTGGCTACTCCCTCTCCGCCCATCGTCTGAGGAAAGACGTTCTCCGGAGTCCCCCTGCTGGACACGGGAAGGATTATTTTTCAGTTGACCTTCAGATTGTTGTCAAACTTATGGTGGCAAACTGAGCCTACCGTCTCTCCTTGAAGACGTTCTTCGTCTCAGAGGCTTCTTCAGTTCTACCAGATGACGGGGAGTTTCCGGTATATCACTCCTCTGGTTGCCCGTTGACCAAAGCTGAGAGGTTTTGTTGTTAATGAGTACGTTGTTGTTTGTTGGGGTACAAAGGTACGACTTACAGGGACTCTGCAGAATCCACACAGGTAATTGTGGGTCTCGTGTAGATCGTGTAAACCTTGAGGTCTGTTGTTTCGCCCGGGCTGAGGTGCAAGTTGTTATTGACCCGCCCAGGTGGGTCGTAGGATGCAGATGGATCTGCGGGTATGCTTGTGTTGATCTGTCTTGGGACAGCAGGGCGTCGTATGCTTCGAAGACTCGCTCCTCTTTTCACCGAGGTTCTCGCCACTTTGACAGAGAAGGCATCTTTGACTCGTCTCTCTAACCACCTGTCCTCACCGGCTGCGATCCCGGGCATCGCTGTCTTTGAAGGAAGCATTGAGCTTCCTCACCACTGTCTCCAAGTGCTTGCCTCTGGGGGAATGTTGGGTTTCTGCGGATCGTCTTGAAGACTGTGGTCCTGCTGTGACTTGGAAAAAATGTAACTTGAACAGACAAACGTATTATTTTGCGACCGAAGTGGTTGGTCCTAAAATGTTTTTCATAAAAGAAACAGAAGAGTGACGGCAGTTTTATGACAGATTTATTGCTTTTGCTCAAGGAATCACAACTACGTCTTCTTTCAAATACAAAATCTGCTCCGACTTTACATTAAAACCTCTAAAAGTTATGCAACAGAAAAATACTCTACGTTGACGGTGTCTCGAAACAGGTGAAAGTCTGCCTTCTGGATGGGAAACACTTGAAGAGCAGGACTTCTCTTCTGAACTCCTTCCTCAATTATTGTCCAACCGGAGCTTCCCGGGTCCGGAAGACCCTTTTCTCCGCCTAATCGGTCAAAACGACAAGTCCCTTTCGGCTCGGCTGGAGCGGGCCTTCCCCCCCCGCGGCGCGTTCAAGGTCAGGGTGTAAATGCAAAATGTGTCGGGTTACGTGACAGACCCGTCGGACTGTGAACCCTCAGATAAGAAACTACAACAACAGTGGGGTTATAAGAACTGTACAATCAAGCCAGACGTTTCCTTCTGACCGAATACTAAGAGCAACCTCTGGTCTGGAGGAGGGTGTGGATCCAAGGAGAAGCCAGCCGCCGTTTCAAAACCCCGCTTCTTGATTTTGCGTCAGTTGTTGTGATACCCGTCGTCCTTGTCCAATGGGGACGCGAAGCCGATGTCGCGCTTTGACGAGCGCTCGGGTGGCTGCCAGGCGAAGGTTGTGGCATTGAGACGGAGGCTTACGTGACTCTGAGGTCAGTGCCTCGGTAGAGTCGGGCCTGCATCCGCGACAAATCTCAGGAAAACGATATGGATATGAAATAACAATCAATCATAATGGCCGTTCATTCAGTGTTTAGTATGCAGGGGCTGCTGCGCCACCACATGTAGAGACGTACAACTATTCACCCTCTCGTTCACACGTCTCGGCAATTTAGTGTCTTCAGTGGACCTCTTGCATGTGTTTGGATCGTGCTGAGGAACCCGGAGAAAAAACCCCAAGCAGACACGGGGAGAACATGGAGACTCCACATCCAGGGAGTTAATCATAGCAATCGGTCAAGATCAAAAATGAGCAGAAAAAGTGACGACAAAGAGGTTTCAGGCTCACAGCTCAACACGAATTCTCTGATTCTGCTTTTTAGTCACTAGATGACACTGTTTCACAAAAACAGGGCCCCTGGAAATGCAGTGTTCTGACCACAGGTGCTTGAACGAGTCACTCGGTTGCTAGAACGATGGGGCGTTATTATTTCCTTGCCCGGAGTCATGATGCTCTCATAAACCCACCCATCACGTCCAGCAGAGGAGAAGAAGAAGAAGAAGAAGAAGGAGAAGGAGACGAGATAGCATACTGGTGTTTGAACATTTGCGTAAAAAAAAACCTACATTTAAATCCGATCCTGCGCTGGAATCGGACACTAAAAGGAGTCCAGAAAATGGAACCGATGCTTTGTTTTTTCGGCCCTCTTTGCTTTGAAAAGAGAAAAGTCGAAACGTCGCTCTCCAGTGTGTTACCTGTCTTTTCCATTGAACCTCCATCGTGTCCACGCCGCGCGGCCACAAGGACGGCGGCGGCTCCCCGCTCGTGATGGAGGCCCACGGCCAAGCTGCGTGTTAGAAGTGCGTTAAGGGAACAGCTCGGCCTCGCGGTCCAAAGTTGCAGTTTTAACACTGGCTGGTTTTCTCGGGGCGCGTCAAGCACTCCCGGTCTTTCGCCGCCGCCGCCGCCGCCGCCTCCACGCCGGCCTCCTTCCCGCCGCCGCCGCCGCCGCCGCTCTTGGCCTCCTGGGAGTCGCCGGTGCTGCTCGGAGGAGTCTGGAGGAGGCGGCGGCGCTCCACGCTGTGCCACAGGCCGTAGCCGAAGTAGATGAAGAAACCTGAGGGAAGGGAAGGGGATTCACGAAGACACCTGAAACACGTCCTCAGCAGAACTTCATGTTATTCAACCGTATAACAGCTCGCGAAGAGCGTCAACTTCCACGTCTAAAACATTCATAGAATCTGACCGCTTTTGTTGGACGCTATTATATATCCTAGCATCTCAACCGCTAACAGCGACAAGGTCTCCTGTTGGATTTCCACAGGAGACCTTTCTGCGTGGAGTCTCCACGTTCTCCCCGTGTCTGCGTGGGGTTCCTTCCATCAATCCTGCACGAGGGTTCATTCAAAAACTCTAAAATGTGCGATCGAGTGAGCGAACGGCCACGTATGACGTCTGTGTGTGTGTGTGTGTGTGTGTGTGTGTGTGTGTGTGTGCTATGGAGGAATTAATGGTTGCATGGTTCTACATGATGCGTGGATGACAGGGTGAATGTACGTTTTGAAACACGCCAGGAGTTCTCCAAAAAGACTGAAGATTTTACAGAGAGAACAGAATTTTTTATGTAAAAATGTCCTTCCTCAGATGCTCCTCCAAATAGGTTTGACAAACACATTCCTATGGCGCAAATTTACGTCCCTTGTTTAATTTTTTAGTTTTTAAACTTTCTGATCATGAATGTTTAAGTTCCATATCTGTACATATTGTGAAGAGTATCTTATCTTTGGGCCTGTTCTCAAAACAAGTTGAAGAACAATTTTAAAGTTAAAAGATATTGAGATGTCCAACAGGAGACACGGCAAAAAAAATCTAAAAATGAATTTTCTTCATTTTTGGAGCACTCATGGATGTGCGGAGTTTTTGTTTCAAACCGTTGTGCAGTCGCCCGTCTCTAACTATCTCTTTTCTTTTTTCCAATTGTATGTCTTCACGTGACACGTGAATGCCAGGGCGAACACTGTCTCTGTATAGCATGTGGAAAAGAAGGGGAATGGTTGTACGTCTCTATATGCGGCCCTGTGATTGGTTCATGCTGAACCCCGCCTCTCGCCCAATGACGGCCGAGATCGATGGACTCCAGCCCCTCCCCGGCGACTCCGACCAGAGGCTAAGTTGTGTAGATGATGAATGAATCAATCAAAATAATGATGGCTCGGCCCAGTCGGGACTCACCTGCCGCCATCCACACCAAGAAGCGTATCCAGGTGTCCCCACTCAGCTTGAACATGAGGTAGATGTTGACGAATATGCTTAAAATGGGCAGGAATGGCAGGAGAGGGACCTGCAGGACGAGCGCACACACAGCTTTAACCCGGGCGGGGTGTGTTCTGAGAGGAGAACCCCCGATGCTGCGTGTCACGTACCATGAAGGAGACCTTCTTGCTGGTCTGAGGTTGCCTGCAGATCAGGACGACGCAGCCGCAGAAGAGGAGGAGGCACAGGGACAGCAGCACCAGGATCCAGATCTTCAGCGCGGTGACGGCTTCGCCGTGGCGCGTGGTGACGTAGCTGATCACGCACACCAGCGTCACTGTTTTTTCGACAACACGCAAACGGTCGGCGGTCAAACGACAAGATCGGCCGTGACGGCGACCGACGCCGCTTCTCGGATCGGGCGTACCCAGCACGCAGATGGAGACGTTGACGACCCTGGAGGAGTGCCTGGACGGGGACAACGGCGGGTGCAGGACACTCTGGAGGGGCGACCCCCCGCCTTTCAGCATGTTGAGGTGGGACTCGGACTCCGTCAGGTCCGACTCGCCCTCCTCCGAGGAGAGCAAGTCCCTCTCGCCGGATCCGGAGCCCGTCCTCTTCTGCAGAACTCCGTCAGGCTGGTACCTGAAGGATTCACATCACTTTACTGCTGCGCGGCCTTTATTGGCCGGAATCAAAGAAAAGGTATACAAGTGCTGGTGAGTCCAGTGATGCAGACAGTGGCACTGAAGAGAAGACAGGGAAGCAGAGATGAAGATGTGGAGGTTCTCTTTGGGAGTGACGAAGATGGAGAGGATCAGGAACGAGTCCATCAGAGGGGACAACACATGTTAGATGTTTTGGAGATAAAGCCAGACTGAGATGGTTGGGTCACGTAACAGAGGAGGTATGGTGAATATATTGGTGGAAGGATGCTGGAATTGGAACTGTCAGGCAGGAGGTCTAAAGGAAGACCAAAGAGAAGGTTCAGGGACGTAGCGAAAGAGGACATGAAGTTAGTCGGTGTGAGAGTTGATTTGCTGTGGCGCCTCCCGAAGAGAGCAGGCGAAAGGAACAGAAGACGAAGAAGTCACCAAGATGACGCAACAGGACAAACTGTCCTGCGCTCGAGCAGCTGTCCGACACGTGTTGTTTTTGATTTTTTCATGTGGCGAGGAAGCAGACTTCGATCCCCTTGAGATGGCGTGAAAGCACCCAGGCACCCACCTGATGATCAGGACGCAGACGGCGACCAGCGAGTAGGCCAGCAGGGTCCCGATCGACATCATGTCGACCAGCGCTTTCAGGTCGAACAGGAACGCCATGACGGCTGCGGTGAGTAGAAGGAAAACGCGATTAGCGCGGCGCGCTTGTCAACGCGCGGCCATGCCGGCAAGGGGGTGAGATGCAAAAACAAAACGAACGGATGCAAATCACTGGAGGTTCCATGCAGTAGAAACAAAATGGCTGATAATCTGCGGCGCTCTGATGTGACAGCTGTAACCGTCTCCATGCCGCTTTTGTTTGTGGTTTTCCTTCTCTGGCTTGGGCCCCTGGCTAAGCTCAGCGGCGCAGTCCAAACAGCAGAGCGGCGGTCCCACCGCATCGTCCGGTGAAAACAAAAAACAAGTCCGAGCAGCTGCTGAGCACGTGGGAGCAGCTGGAAGTTCCTCCAAGGGTTTCCGCTCTCCTTGATGGGGCCCTTCAGACTGCCCGCTACCATCGACACAGAAGGTGGACCACATCAAACCATACCTGTAACCAATGTTCAGCTCTCCCCCTCTCCAGGTAGAAGTTACCTTCATGACTAACCTGGGACACTCATGGCTTAGTTGGGGCACAGTCTCTTTTTGGTTGCAGAAGGACTTAACTAAAGGATGGATATGGGGAATCTTTGGGAATGGCTAGCTGGAATATGCCTTTGGAAGTTCTCAGTCACCCGGGTCATGCTCGATCCTTGTCAAATCTTGTCGAGGCGACCGGACTTTGTATGTTTGGGTCGGCGGTTGGTCCAACTCAGCTTAGACCGACCCCCAACCCCGGCAGTTGTATGCCGAAACTCCCCGCGATCTAGCAGGCCCGGAGTAGCCTCTCGGACGACAGCCGAAACGTCTCCAAGAGAAGAAATCAAGCCCAGATGCCGCGACGACGTTTGACTGAAATAAGGACTGCCCATGTATTGTGGATTGAGGTGAATATGCCCGACAGGACAGAAAACAAAACACCAACAGATCTTCTCTAATGACCTCCCCTCCTCAGCGACAGCTGACCTACATTTCAAAATCTCAGAATATTACAAGATAATTCCCATATTATGGAGAATTAAGTGGAGAAACATTGAATTAAAACCTGAATCTCGCAATATCCCCACGCCGGTGGGCCGCCGCTGACTTGCCCCCGGTGGTCTTAGAGAGCTTGTTAGCCATCATTTCAGTGAGGGCTCAGATGGGCAGAAGTACGTTTGGGAAAAATGAAAACATCCTGGAGCCGGACAGGCTACGGAAAAGCACCATCACCAGGTTTAGCATGCAGTCACCACCAACATCACCACCACCACCACTCCAGGATGCGTGCAAAGACCAACACCAAGCAAGTTCACACAACACCCCACGACAGAGGAGGTCTTGTCTCCGGAGCTTACCCGCTGTGGTACCCGCTGCCATGGTGGCAGCCACTGGGGACTGCCGTTTACTCACTTTGGACATAAATTTGAACAGAATGCCATCTCGTGCCATGGCAAAGAGAATTCGCGGCAGAGGGAACATGGCGCCCAACAGGCTACGGAGAAGAGGGTTCATGGTTAAACACTGGACATTGTGGTACAGAGCAGATGTCATCCTGCACTGCTGTAGAAAAGCAACGTGTCTGTGCGGCGTAAGGGCGAATATCAAACAGGAAGTGGATTAAAAAGGTGATCGTTGACATTGTTTTCATGAAACCATTGAAAAGAGGATTAAACGGCATCTCGGACCGTGTCTTCCAACAGTTCACTGGTGGAGAAGATCTGACCAGGACGCCTCACCTGCGACTACACCGGAGGTCATAGTGGCAATTAGCGGGGTCTTCGTCTTTGGATTGATTCTGGCTAAGACTTTGAAAAGCACCCCGTCGTCTGCCATAGCATAGATTACACGAGGCATAGGAAATATGGCGCCCAGCAGACTGCGTGAGACAGCAAAGACATGCAAGACCACCACGTTAGTCAAAACACAAACACAATCACAAACAAGGAGACGGGTCACCCCAAACTCAACACGGGTTTTCGAGGTGTTTTGAGAGATCAGCTCCGCCCTCTCGAGACTGTCATGGACTTGGATAATATTTGTTGTTCATGTAGCGAGTGGGCATGGAAGGGCTGACAGATGGGGTTATGATGTTTGCAGATGACACTGTGATGTGTGGTGAGAGCAGGGAGCAGGGCTGGAATGGGTGGAGAAAAGTGTCAGGGGTTCTATGCCATAGAGGACTCTCTGCCAGAATTCATGGAAAGGCGGAGGAGACAGTGGCGAGAGCTGGGGGTGGCAGAGATGAAGATGTGGAGGTTCTCTTTGGGAGTGACCAGGATGGAGAGGATCAGGAATGAGTCCATCGGAGGGACGGCACATGGCAGGTGTTTTGGAGAGAAGGTCAGAGATGGTTGGGTCATGGACAGAGGAGGGAGAGTGAAGATACTGGTAGACGGATGCTGGAATTGGAGGTCTAGAGGAAGACCAGAGAGAAGATGTATGGAGGTAGTGAGAGAAGATATGAAGGTAGTTAGCGTGAGAGAGGAAAGATCCAGAGAATAGGGTTAGATGGACAAGGTTGATTCGCTGTGGTGAGCCCTGAAGGGAAAAGAAGAAGAAGTGAGAACAGGAAGCAGCTGAAGGAACATCCAGAGAGGTGGAGGTACGTCACTGAAAGCAGAGGAATGAAGGTCATCTGCAGCAAGATGGAATACAAGTGTGTGAATGAGAGGAACCCAAGTGGAACCGTGAGGCTACAGGGAGTGGGGAGGGTGGAGAAGAGCGGGAGAGATGTGTGCAAGCAGGTTGGAATGGATGGAGGAGACGGAGGTGAGAGCAGCCACGGTGTCTGGTTTGGAGAAACTGACGAGAAGTCAGGAGGCAGAGATGAAGACGAGGAGGTTCTTCTTTGGCACCGGGGAGGACGGAAAGGATCAGGAATGAGTCCATCAGAGGGGAGGGGACATGTTAGATGTTCTGGAGACAGAGATGGTTTGGAAGTGGACGGTGGAGGGACAGTGAAAATAGCAGTAAGGCCGTTTTTCTTTGGACCAAACTGAGTATGCAGGTGTTATCTAGCTGACATCAGCAGGGGTGATCTTCAAACCTAACTCACTGCTCAATGACTGGCAGACGTAAGATGCTCTCCAGTCCAGGGGGGTTGTTCTGTTCGGGGTGAGCCGTCTCTCTTAAGCCTCACAGCTGATTAAAAGTCGGCAGGTTTGTCTTCCCCGATGGTTTCGTCCAGTCATACGGTTTCCTTTGCATGCATGTGGGTGGAGCTCGGAGTATCTTCTTTTGAGATACAAAGTCCAATTTCGTCCTCGCCATCCGAGCAAAGATCGAGTGGGTGACGACCGCGGTTTATCGAGGACAAACTGCAAGGGGACTGGAACCTGAACCTTCAGGGAAGAGGGAGAACCGAATCGCATCGATATCAGGACACTCCTATCAACGCCACTGGCCCTTTTAGCCACAGGAATCGTCCTGATACCGAGGCGGAGCTCAGACCGTTAACACTCACCGGCAGCATGCAGATCAGGGTCCGATTACACAGCGAAGTCAAAGCTAGGATACGTTCCTCATGTGGATGTTCGACCCTGAAAGCAGCGGTCACCTACCTGGTGGAGAGGGCACACAAAGAGCCAACAGCGACCACGTATTTGGCAGGGCTCCATCCCACGTAATCAAAGGCCATGGGCAGCGGGCTGGTCTCGTCCAGCAGGTAGTACGGCATCATCATGGTGAGCGCGGCCGAGACCCCGAAGTACGCCAGGAAGCACACGGTCAGCGACACCACGATGCCGATGGGAATGGCCCTCTTGGGGTTCTTCACCTCCTCGCCTGTCTCGCACACAAAACGGAGGCCTGGCTGTGGCGGCTGCTCGACGGAGATCTCGACCTGCGCTCGCAGGCCGAAGGCTTACCCGTCGTCGCAATGCAGTCGAACCCCACGAAGGCGTAGAAGCAGGTGGCCGCCCCGGTTAACGTCCCGCTCAGGCCGTACGGCATGAATCCCCCAACGCCGTAATCACTGCTAACATTCGCGTTCGCTGACAGGTTCCTGAAAAAGCGACGCTCTCACTCAAACCTTAAAGTCCTAGCTAGCGAGGAAAACTCTTTTTTTTGAGGTTACGATGCAACTTGAAGATAATCTTTTGCAGGATTTTTGTTTTTCTTGGCTTCCACCAGTGAGATGTTTGGAGCCGCGGGTCATCGGAAGCGGACAACTTGCCTTACGATCCTGGTGACATTTATCAAGGACCCTTCCGTGATCGTCCAGTTGCGGGGATCCCCTTTCACGAAGCCGGAGATGGTGACGAAGAGGAGAATGAGCACGTTGACCGAAGTGAAGACTTTATTGACCCAGGCAGACTCCTTCACCCCAAAGGACAGGAGGCCTGGATGAACACAGCGGCGACAGATTTAACCCGCGATACCAGCCACCGCTGCAGCCCACATATCGACGGTTAAAGGGCAGCGACCACTATCTATCTTCTCAAACACCACAAACATGAAGTGACAGAAAAGAGACAATGGACTGATACAGTATCAACCAGTTGGTCGACTTCACGCGTTTATCAACTGTCATTAGTGGCTGATATTCGCTTGAGACGTGCGGAGTTGTGGTGACTGCAGAGAAACGAAGTTGATGAGCCATACAATGGAGACATGGGGAAGAGAAGTGGAAGCCAGGCTGAGGGCAGAGGTTAGCAGCAGAATGGTGTCGTGCTAAGTAAGGGTACTACACATGCAGTTTTTACAGAAAGAGTACTACTGATGCAGTATTCACTTTGAGAATGTTAATAAAGAAGTACGAAGAAGGTCAGACAGCTGCATTGTGCCCCTGTCGATAGAGAAATCGCGTTGACAGGGAGCCGAGAGAGGAGCCTTGGTTCAAAGAGGGAATGGGGCAAGACATGTATGAGCGCTGTAAGACCAAGGTGGAGGTACGGCGGCGTCAGGGGTCAGCTCTGAACCCCTCCTTGTTTGCAGTGGTGATTGACACACGGAATCTCCAAAGACATGACCTTTGCAGATGGCATTGGATTTGTTGTGAAAACAGGGAGCAGGTGGAGGAACATCTGAATTAGAGGGTCCCAAGTGGAATGTTGAGGCTACAGGGAGTGGAGATGAAGAAGGTGGAGGATTTAAGCACTTAGGGTCAACAGTCATGTGATGGAGACAGCAGAGATGAAGATGTGGAGGTTCCTCTTTGGGAGTGAGGAGGATGGAGAGGATCAGGAAGGAGTCCCTCACAGGGACAGCACAGGTTAGATGTTCTGGAGATAAAGTCACACTGAGAGGGTTTGGACGTGGACAGAGGAGGGATGGAGACGATCTGGGTAGAAGGATGCTGAGGTTGGATTGTACCACAAATGTGTTAAACTATATATACTCATCTGATGACTGATTTTGTGGGATGCGGCCGCTATTGGCTCACTTACCAGAGAGCAGCAGAATCAGGCAGACGGCAAAGAAGTCCGGGTACTGAGCCAAACCCGGGATGTTTATGCTGAAGTAGGTTTTACAGAACGCTTCTATTTGCCCCCCTATCATTTTGTCGAATGTCCCACTCCAGGCCCGGGCCACTGAGGAGGTACCTGGGAGGAGGAGGACGATCAAAAAACTCCAGCATTCCAACGCGTCGGTCGACACAGGGGTCTGTCGGTAACTCACCGATCACGTAGGACAGGATGAGGTTCCACCCAGTGATGAAAGCCCAGATCTCCCCTACCGTCACGTAACTGTACAGGTAAGCAGAGCCCGTTTTGGGGACACGTGCCCCAAACTCAGCATAGCAAAGGCCAGCCATGACGGACGCCAGGGCAGCGATCAGGAAGGAGACTACGATGCTGGGGCCAGAGTCTTCCTTGGCCACCTGTCCGGCCAGGACGTAGACCCCAGCGCCCAGCGTGCTGCCCACTCCAAGCGCAATGAGATCAAAGGTTCCCAGGCAGCGGCAGAGCTTAGAGTCCTCCAGGTCACTCAGGTCCACCTTCTTCCGGCGCACCAGCGAGCGGCCAAATGACAGAAGGTGCTCCAGCATGTTGAGGCCTATGGACACAGAAGGGGCGGCTGAGAACATCCACCAGGCGGCCGCTCAATCGCAACGTCAAGGACGGTCATCGGAGATGATGTGGATTGCTTCCCCAAGAGCTTCCCATTTGCGCCCACATGTAGACTAGCTATCAGCGCAAAGAAATTGAAAATCAATCGTGGTTTTAGCTTTAACCGCATCTTCACCTTATCCAGAGCCCATTCTCCAAACAAAATGTGATTGGTTTCGCCCAACAACGTCAACGTTTCCCTTCTATCCCGTGATGTTCTTATTCGTGGGGTCCGAGCCCATCATCAAAGACTCCTTCTGCGACATCAGTCGTTCTTCTCGTCTCTGTTAAGGTTTCAAGCCAGTCAGAATCCAAGCAGTTGCATCACCGCATCTGCTCTATCTTGTTCCATGTTTACAGTGCACTCCGCTACCGATCTTACTTCACAGCAGCCCCCCCACCAGTGACATCACGGTTCACCTCAATCGTTGCACGGACTTCCCTGGACCAGGTCATTGCAGCACATTCTGATAGCGGTGTGAGGAACGGGACCGCCCGCGACTTTGCGGACAATGACATACTGTACGTTGTAGGACCGCGGCCAAGTGCTGTAGCGTGGTAAGAGTGAGCGGCCCGTCAGAAATTGTATTGTTCGGAGTTACGGCGCGGAGCCGAGAATGCAAGGGTTTGCATTCACGGGGGGGAGGGGGGGGGGGGGGGGGTGAAGGCAAAACAATGCACTTCAGAAAGGGGGCGTTTGTTTTTGCGGAAAAA
>CAAKHD010003119.1:22243-32940 GCA_901007705.1 Fistularia tabacaria | reverse complement strand
CGCAGAGACGAAATAGCATATCTCTATATATAATACACACACACACACAAACACGCACACACGCACACACACACACACACACACACACACACACACACACACACACACACACACACACACACTCACTCTCTCTCTCTCTCTCTCACACACACTCTCTCTCTCACACACACACACACACAGTCTCTCTCCCTCCCCCTCTCTCTCACACACACACACACACGCACACACACACACTCTCTCTCTCACACTCTCTCTCTCTCACACACACACACACACACACACACACACACTCTCTCTCTCTCTCTCTCTCTCCCTCCCTCCCTCGCACTCACACCCACTCACCGACACACTCTCTCACACACACATACTATCTCTCCCTCTCTCTCTCTCTCTCTCTCTCACACACACACACACACACACACACACACACACGCACACACTAGAAGGTCTACACCATCTATACCATTGAGGTGATTGGACGGATACGCTGAGCATCATCACCGCCATCACTTTCATCTCCAGCACGTCCTCTGATGGAGATGTGAACATCTGAACCACAAAGAACCGCTGGAGGCCGAAGCCGAAGCAAACGTTTGTCAGAGCCTCGTCTTAGTGTTTCGGACCGCTTGTTTGCACGGGTTGTCTTCTCCCAGAGTGTCGGTGAGTGACCGGAGTTCCTCTGTCCTTCTGCTGCAGGCCATCCACTCCGTCAGCTGGCACCACGAAGGGAAGCAGTTCATGTGCAGCCACTCGGACGGCAGCCTGACCCTGTGGAACCTCAGGAACACCACCAAGCCCATCCAGGTCACCTTCCCCCACGGTGAGACCGCCAGCCTGTTCCTTCTTCTTCTTCTTCTTCTTCTTCTTCTTCTTCTTCTTCTTCTTCTTCTTCTTCTTCTTCTTCTTCTTCTTCTTCTTCTTCTTCTTCTTCACCCCAAGATGCCCCAGATGACCTGGAATGGGCAGCAGAGACAAGGATAAACACCCTGGTGTCCACAGGTTATTTGATGTGGATTTGAAGGTTTAGTTCGTCCAGCTAGGTGGAATCGGTCTAAGCTTCGAGAAGGTCTGAAGCCTGGATAAAGAAAAGAGCCTGTATTTGCTAGTCGCTCTCACTCCAGGTTCAGAGCACCGAAGTCTGACAGAAGCGTCTTAACTGGTTGATGTTGAAATGTTCGTCGACTTCAAGGAAACTTTGACTCGTATAATGAGCTTCTGAAAATGTGAGGGCTGCACAGATGAGGCTCGTGAAGATCATCTGACATAACCAGGGTCTCCAAAAGCAGGAGGTTTGTGTCAAGCAGAAGACAGATCAGGCGGACTTCCTTCTCCTGTCGAGTAGCGCTCAACGGTTCACGATACCCGGGAGAAGACACGCCTGAAAGAATTGTCTAGTTCCTGGGAAACACGAGGAAACCTGTGTGAAGTCCCAGAACATCTGAAGTATCTCCTTATCTCAGTAACATACGTTGAGGTGTGAAGTCCCGTCGCCCCCACACGCTCCTCCTGCTTTCAGAGCATCTTCCACAGCAGGAGACAGGTAGAGCAGCAGAAGGTTGTGAGCTGGATACCTTGGCCTGCACTGCATTCCAGGGAGCAGCTTTGCCTCGTCGCTCTGCTCCTGGATCCTCTCCTCAGAGGAGAAGCTCCAGGGTCTGTGTTCATCTCAGCTTGGTGAAGGACAACCATTGGCATCGCCTTTTTTGTCATTTCAGGAAAAATACAGAAGGATGTGAGGAAGGAGTCGTGTAAACCAATTCTGAAGGTGGAGTACAAGACCTTGAGGAGCAGGTACGTGAATGGAAGATGGAGATATGTCTGTGGCGTCTCCATCATGAAGTTTATTGTCACATGCGGAGTCAGGAAATGTCTTTCCCTGAACAGTGGAAGTCTCACCTTCCTGACCACCTAGAGTAGCACATAGCAGACGAGGCACAGTAACGTAGAAGACACGTAGGCAGCTTACCGAGGACGTGCGACGCTTGAATGCATGGTAGCACCACGAAGGGGAGTGAGAGAAGATGCAGTGGAGATGTGAACGTTGCAAGGGCAAATGTGCTAAATGTAAAAGTGCAAATAGAGTCAATGGATGTCCTGAGGTGGTAAACAGTGGAGTATGGCTGGTTCTTCTGAGGAGATCCGTGATCCTAAACTCCTGAAGGCAGCAGGACGGAAGCTCTGGGTTCCGATGATGGTGTGTAGACCGTCACTGTTTACGTTTCAGTGACGGATTCATAAAGGAGAAGACAATCTGTAGGAAGCTTTTGGAGACTCCTGAGCTCGTGGGTGAAGCCAGAGTGAGCTCCAGCTGTAACCGGTGGTTCTTCTGAAAGAGGGGAAGGCCATGGGATGCTCGGAGGACGGTGATGGTTCAGTGGATTTTCATCAGATGACGTCTCTGAGAAACATGACCAGACGGATCTGTCCCTCCGCTCAGTTTGGACGTCCGCCATTAGAACAGACTAACGAAGCCGCTTTTTCTCAAGCCCTCTTTCTCCTCCTCTCCAGCGAGCCTTTTGTCATATTCTCCGGCGGTCTTTCGTACGACAAGGCAGGACGGCGGCCAACGTTAACCATTATGCACGGAAAGGCCATCACGGTGCTGGAGATGGACTACCCCATCGTGGAGTTTATGACCCTCTGTGAGACGCCTTACAACAACGGTAAGTGCAAAGACATGTCGCCACGAAAGCAGTCAGACATGTTTTCAGCGTCCCAAAACAGCTCCCTCAGAACACCCACTTCTCCAAGAGACCAGCGGTTGGTCGTTTTTTGAATTATTAGACAATCCAGGACAAAGAGAGGTAACGTGGAAACGGTTGAGCCTCCGGGATGGGAGGGGGAAACTCACGCTGAGACACCGAGAATGTTCTTGGGTTCAAACCGACTCCGTGTTCCTGTCAGCAGAAACCAGCATGCAGTCATGACCGGCCTCAAGCAACATCATCTAACACTACTTGAAGGTCTCATCTGAGGGGAGGTTTTCACGGTTGGCAGCAGGAGGCCGTGGTCGAAGCACCTCTGAGCGTCTAGAAACCAACTGAAAAAAGCAAAAGGATTCAGGGCTGTCAAGTGATTGTGATGATTGATCAGACTGATTGATCAGGATTGATTTAATTCCCGTTCATTATTCATCGGGTTCCAGTGGTGTCCAGAGGTTTCTTTTCTTTCACCAGAAAAACCTCCATGTGAACTGGTTTGGATCCATGCTCACGTCCGACAGTCCCAGAAGCACACTTCCAGGATCCAGGAGCTGCCTTCTCTGTAGGTTCTACAGTTTGCCAGTTGGCCCTGTTAGATACCGTGCTGGGGCTCAGCCTGCTCCTCATGCTCTTCATCTCTGCTGCTTGGTTCTATCGCAGTCACCATTTCATCCCTTCTACAGACTGGAAGAAAAGGACAATCCATTACAGCCTGGTTCCTGCATCACCTGCTTCAAGATGATGAGACCTCATCATCTCATGTGACTTTTCTATCTTCCAGAGGTCCAAGAGCCTTACGCAGTGGTGGTGCTTCTGGAGAAGGACTTGATCGTGGTGGATCTCACGCAGAGCAAGTATGTGTTTCGCAGACATTAAACCACCAGGCCTTCGTGCCTCATGTCAACTCACATGACAGCGCGACCACAGAGAGGACTTTACTAGCTCCTAAACCATTGGCCGTCAGACTTAGTCAGGGTGGAGGCATCACTGGAGGCATTGGAGCTCCAGGTCAAAGCAGAGGTCAGGAGTCTGACTGAATGTTGACTTTACCTTTAGCTTTTTGGGATGAAACCAGCTCCGCCGGTAGACTGAGGATGAAGTGTTAGCTTGAATAAAAGGTGGCGGGTCTGATGAGGAGAGGGGGGCGTTGGAGCTCAGAGACAAACCCATACCTTGGGCTCAGGAGTGACTTTCCTGCTCATAGGTGTAAAAGAGCTCAACCACTTGAAAAGGCTACCACTAGCTGTCGCACAGTGCCTTTTCAGTGTCTCCAGGTTTCAACTGATTGCACACTTTTTCTCTGGGCTGTAACCTCCAGAGAACATCAGGACAGAGGAAACGATAAATAAGCATTCAACGCCTATCTTCATGTCCATGTCCTATCAGATACATCTACTCCACTCCATCCCCTGTGAGAGCCGTCTGTTTCTTCGGCAGGTATTCCTGTACGTTAGCAACTCAGGGTGTAACTTCTCTGTTCAGCTCAGAGAATTCGGGGCTCACCGGGAGGTACCTTCAGAATACATCTAAGGAGGAGTCCGAGCTGTAACGGGTACCTTTCTTCTGGACCCAACCACGGCACAGTCGCCATCCATCTTCTCTTGGTTGACGGTCAGGCAGGAGCAGGCAACGGGTGTGGTCTAAACGGGTGGAGGGGGAGTTTCTAGGAAATCCAGCTGACGAGGGGAGCAGACCAAGCAGGCCAGTCAGGGATTGACCGGATCAGAACCAGGAGATCAGGAACTGTGACAGTCTTGTATCGGAGGAACAACAGGACGATACCTAGCCGGAGGTTCCAGTATGCAAGGAGGCCGGAGGAATGACCACATAAAACAAGGTGTTGCAGGTGCTACCGTGCCCGATGACCAGTCCTCCCCGTGAAGTTTTGCGTTTTGTCCTCCAGCTTCCCGGTCTTCGAGAATCCCTACCCCATGGACATCCACGAGTCTCCAGTCACCTGCACGGCCTACTTTGCAGACTGTCCACCGGACATCATCCCCATCCTCTACTCCATAGGAGCCAAACACAAGAAGACCGGCTACAGCCAGAAGGTGGGGGACAGGAAGCTCCTTCTCTGCTCTTTCCCTTCTGGACATGTTCATACATTGTCATTGAAATTGATCTTCATTCCGTCATCGTTGTGGAAAACATGCGGTTTTCGCCGAAGCCATGTAGCAGAAGGAACAAGAACCAGATCAGAGCTGTTTTTTTCTTTTGTTTTTTAACGAAAGGCAAAGTATTCCAAAGGGCTGATGGGTGTTTTCAAATTGTCTGAGTCTGTCTGAGCAGCCCTGGAGGGCGAGCACAGTCCATCACCAGCCTCTTAAGATTGTCTCTGATATCCAGGAGTGGCCAATCAGCGGAGGGATGTGGACGGTGGGCTCTCACACTTACCCGGAGATCATCGTCACAGGGTAAGCTCCGCGGCTGGTGTGGGCTTTAGATGCTGTGCTTTCCGTCTTCCAATTTGACTTGATTAGGATTTTTCTTCATTGAAGATGAAGCGATTGGTCTCAGCAACGTGGACTATCAGACATTTAAAGATCATCACAGATTTACCTATAGGATTGAATTTGGGGCGGAGACATGACACAGGAACTGAAGTTAGGGACAGGCAGGAACCAGGGGATCCACAGAGGAGACCTTCCCAGGCCGTGCGGAGACTCAACCGGGATCATGTAGGACTCATAGCTGTGGGAATCAGCGTTTTAGCCTCGCTCCGGAAACACGGCTCCATGATTCCCATCAGCTGCTCTGCTTCTGGCCGCTGATCTTCCAGCGCTTTCTTTGAAGATCCCAGTTGTGTGTAAGGGGGAAGGGTTTTAGACGGCGAGGAGTCTGTGAGGTTGGTGAAGATCCACAGCTTCTTCACTCGTCCTCCGACTGATTTACATTTTTAACGCTCATTTAAACTAATTGTCCACGTTCTTCTCGTCTAGACACGCTGATGGATCAATCAAGTTCTGGGACGCCTCGGCAAGTAAGTTCTCTTTCCTGCCGCTCATTAAATGTCCATTTTCATTTTCCACTCCGGGAATAAACAAAATGTGGGCCTTTTGTTTTGTCAGGAAGAGGAAATTAGATATAAATGTTCATCTCATATTTGACACCCTCTCTGGCTGAGGTTGGTTCTCCGGAGGTGAACCACCTCCTTCTGACGGAAAAAAAATGATGGGCCTCATCTTCACGTCCATGAGTTTACAGACCATGATTCCCGGTTAGGGCTTCACCAATGTTTGAATCAAATAAGAATGAATCATCACGCACCTGTCCACTAGAGGAGACCAGTGGATTATCTTCTGGCCTTCATGATGTCCAAAAACAGCAGGAGCTGAATGTCATCGATGCTACGAGGAGGACGCGTGAGACCAGTTATGAGTCTACCTCCTCCGGCGCTTCACCCAGGTGTCTCTGCTCAGTCACCCTCCAGATGCTTTACAAGCTGAAGACCTCCAAGGTGTTCGAGAAGCCCAAGGCGGGCGAGGGCCGGGCTGCGGAGCTGCTGGAGGAGGACCCCTTCGCGGTGCAGATGGTCAGCTGGTGTCCTCAGAGTCGCATCTTCTGCGTGGTCGGGATCTCGGCCTACATCATTCTGTATCGCTTCAGCAAATACGAGGCCAACACTCAGATCGTGGTGAGTCAAAGTCAAAGTCCCACGCCGCCGTCTTTACAAATATACATATTTCTATACATCTCAGTTCATCCCAATGAATCGAGGCGGACGTTCAAGCCGTACGTGACGGCTGCCGGCGGAGACCCGTCGTCTGACGTCTGCTCGGTCCCCAGGCGCTGGAGGTGCGTCTGCAGTGCGAGCAGGAGGAGGCCATGTCGCCGTCGGAGAACGATAACAACCCCTGCTTCTCGGAGCCCGGCTCCCACTCGCCCCAGACCCACTGCCAGCACCCCGCCAGCCCCGGCAGCACCACCTCCGACTCCGGCAAGGACACCATTCCCTGCCTGAAGTAAGAGCCGCGCCCAGATACCAGGGTTCTATCTGAGCAGAGCCGCCTTGAGGCCAGAGGGTTACTGGTTGGATTCTGACGGGAGCTGGTCTGGGGTCTTCTCTTTCCTCACGTCCCTGAAACACACCGTGGGTTTGCTGAGGGATGGCTGTGGATGTGGCCCTGTGATTGACAGGTGAAGCTCCGCCCCTTGCCCCAGCGACAGCCGCAATTGGCTGTGGCTCTGCAGGGACCCTGAGAGGAGACGTGGCGAAGACACAGAATGAATGGACCAATGAATGATCGAGTACTTTCGCCTCTCAGCAAGGGGGTCTCTGTGGGGAGTCTCCATGTTCTCCATGTTCTCCTCGTGCCTTGCATGGGGTTCCTCAGGGTTCTCCAGGTTCAACCAATCACCCGCCTCCATCTAACCCTCAGCCAATCATCTGCCTCCATCCACCCCTCTCCTCTCCGACATCTACCTTCCTCTCCTCTTCTCCTCCATCCATAAACCTCCTCTCTGGTCTTCCTCTAGACCTTCAAACTGGGCATCCTGCGACCCAGATCTTCTCCATCCCTCCTCTGTCCATGTCCAAACCACCTCAGTGTGACTTTATCTCCAGAACATCTAGCATGTGCTGTCCCTCTAATGGACTCCTTCCTGATCTTCTCCATCCTCCTCAAACACAAAGAGGAACCTCCACATCTCCACCTCTGCTGCCTCCAGTTGAGCCTCCTGTCTTCTCCTCAGTGTCTCCAAACCAGACGCCATGGCTGCTCTCACCTCCACCGTCGACCTTTTATGTCGTTGTTCTTTAACTTCTTTAACTAATCTTCTGTGTCTTCAGGGTGAAGGACCGGGCGGTCCGGGTGCCCCCTGGCTACCAGGCAGAGCTGGTCATCAAGCTGCAGTGGATGGACGGAGAACCTCCGCAGCAGATCACCAGTCTGGACATCAACTCTGCCTACGGCCTGTAAGTCACCTTCAGGAAGAGCTGTCCTGGAGCCTCAGACCAACTCTCACCTCCTCAGAGGTCCTGAAGCAAAGCTTGGAGAGAACCAGCCTCGGGCGTAGAATCTCAGGAGGAGGCGGGTTCTGAGGGTCCTGGAGCTGCAGTCATTATTTGTTGATGAACGGGCGAGGAGCATTAATTGGCTAAATGACAGCTGAACGCTGCAGGACCTCAAGTTTGAAGTCATTAGGCCCTTCAACGTCCTGTCACTCCAGACGGGTTTCCTCTGCGTGACAAGAGGCTCCTAACGTGACGGGTCTGGTCCCAGATAGTCCACGCTGAGAAAGCAGCTGGTGCTGACCAGAGGCTCAGGTTGCACTCAGAGGCATCCATACGGCCGGTGCAGGGCTTCGCCCTGCCCTGCGTGGGGTTCCTCTCACAGTCCCAACGCACGCAGTAGGTACTTTGGAGACCTTGCATCGTCCAGACGTGTGCACAAGAGGGTGAAGGTTGTACTACTGTGCTCGTCCTGTTTCCATGACGACGGTCCGTACGCTTCCGGTCTGCACCGACCCGGGAGCAGAGCCGATGCGGAGGGGCGTCCGGCTGGACGGGCCTCGATGAGACGAGACGGAGATGTTGCGGTTGGCGGCCGGCAGTATTCCAAACTCAAAGCCTCGTCTTTCCAGGAGTCAGAAGACAGTAATTACCCTGATCAGACGCCGCTAATGTGACGGCGTTAATGGCACCGCACGCCGAGCACTTATTGAACACCAAGGCGAAGACAGGCAGACCCGGCTGACACGCACACTCCCCCTTGTAAATGCAAATGTGTGTGTGTGTGTGTGTGTGTGTGTGTGTGTGTGTGTGGGGGTGTGTGTGGGTGTGTGTGTGTGTGCCTCCGTGCAGCTTGGCGTTTGGAAGCTGCAACGGCCTGGCCGTGGTAGACTACCTGCAGAAGACCCTCCTGTTGTGTGTGTCCACGCTGGATCTGTACGGCGCCGCCGACCCCTACCAGCGCCTCACCCGCTCCCCCCGCAGGAACAGGCAGTCCACCTCAGGTACCACAAAAACTCACTCACACACACACACACACACACACACACACACACGAATCACACGCATGCATGGACTCGACAGCGGGGGAATGGTGTGGATAATCTCACTGTCACACCCAGACTCACCTCTGCTGTCCTGGTCTGTCTCCTCCTATCTTCACCGCTGATCCTTCTCCTTCCACCGAAATCCTTGTGAACGACACCCGACCTGGAATTCTTGTACCGGAGAAATAAATGTCACGGCCTCCGAGGCCCCGATCGGTCCCCGGCAGGGTTTGCGGTCAGGTTCCTCAATGAACGGACAGTGTGAGCGTTTCTCCTGACCTGGGAGGACCATATCCGTAGCGGGGCTGGAGTTGATTCCCCGTTATCCTTCCGGTACCTTCATCCGAGCGGTAGATCTTCTGGTGCAGGTTGCTGCTCCGACGTTCGCCGAGTCCGCGATTGAAGAACGAGGTTCTCTCAAAACGTGCATGATGCAAACTTCCACACGTCGTTCCAGAAGGTCCGGAAACTCCAAAGGCAGCCGTCCTCCTCCCGACACCCGAGGAGCATGCGTATGTTTGTGTCGCTCCAGCTGGGCGTAGCTGTGCATGTTGTGGTTGGAGCTCTCGTCCTCTCTGTGTCCCCAGCCCTGTCTGAACATACCGTTGATCCATCATCCCAAAGCCACAGAGGTCTCGTACCTCCTGACCCCCTTCCCGGTCCTCTCCTCTACCGACTCTCTCTCAGACACCGCCATGCTAAGACGCCCAGCTTCTCAATTGACCTCAGGGTGTAGGTTCTAGTGGTCTGAGTCCGTTTCTGGACATCACAGTTTGTTTGAAGGACCTCGGAGGTGGATGGAAGGACGGCTGCGGGACGACTCTTCTCGTTGGCCGCCGCCGAGGAGCATCTGTTGGAACAAAATGGTTTCCTCCTCCTTCTCCTGTGAAGGTCCTTCTGAGTTTCAGACGTCGGACGCTTCGGGCCGCCGCCATCTTCTCCGAGACACGGCTGATCACTATGGCGATACGGACCGTTCGCTGTTTTCGTATTACACGGGATCCTGAAAACAAAGCCTGCTTGGCTGCGTCCCTGCAACGGGCCTCGCCATGTTTGACCGCCGTCACCACACACGTGTGTGTTTGCGTACATGTATATATTTCCATATGTACATGTGTAATCTATATGTCTAGATATGCCTGAGAATTCTGCATGATTGGTTATTGATCGGGTCGGGCCTTTGACAGGGTTGACATGTTGGGACAGTCGATCCGGGGCCGACGCGACCGGGAGGCGACGCAGCATTTTTCCTTTTTAAAAATTTTCAAGCCTTAGTTGTATTTGCCAGAAGAAGACAAACGTGGGCGTCTCCGCACGGAGCTGAGCACCTTCCCTGACTGCGGCATTTTAGCAAATTCACACTTGAATGTCGTTGCTGCTGAATTCCTCGGGCTTCTGTGGAGGTTCTTAGCCATCCAGGTCAGGGTGAAGTCCTGTCGTGATCTTCTTGTCATGGCAACTGGACTGGAATTTCTTCTTAAAAAAACAGCCCAGTTGCTACGACAAGAAGATTTCCATTAATAACATTAATCCTGTCCTGTCCGTGATGTTTGGAAATGAAGAAACCTCTGGGATGAGGGTTGAAACATCTTCAGGAAAAGAAATTCAATTCCACAAGATGATTACAAGTAATTCCTCAGAGGCCCCCCCCCCCACGGTGGAATGCTGTGTTCACCACCAGCTCAGCCGCTCCATTGTAAACACGGTTAGCACGTTAGCGTTCCTGCGGCGAGCTGCCGTCGCGGGTGTGCTATGGCTGTCGGTCCTTGAAAGTATTTCAGTTTCTGCCTGCTCTCGCCTTCTTCTCCTCTCTAAGCCTTTGTCTTCTTCTCTCTCCCCTTTTTCCTCCTCTCCTCTCCCCCCACCTCCCGTCCTCCATCACTCAATTTTGTTGACATTTTTACCCCTCTGCCCTCCCTCCAAAAAACGCCATCGACCCCTTTTCTTGCCCTTTGACCTTTATTATCCCCATTACACTGTGTACGCATTACACTCGGC
>CAAKHD010003119.1:2158-21736 GCA_901007705.1 Fistularia tabacaria | reverse complement strand
AAAGGGACGTATATACCCTCTGAGTGTGTGTGGCGCCCGCAGAGAGGGGGGGTGTGGGTGTGTGTGTGTGTGTGTGTGTGTGTGTGTGTGTGTGTGTGTGTGTGTGTGTGTGTGTGTGTGTGTGGGAGGGGGGGTGTCGGCGGGGGGTTGTCTGCACTCCTTTGGTTGAACATGTAAGGACCACTGGGCGACTCTGGGCTGGGGTCCAAAGGACAAGCCATAGAGGCGGTCATCGTGGAGACGGCGCCGGCTCCGTTCCCGCCTCACGGTTTGTCCTTTGAGGGACGAGTCGCTGCACCTCGGCTCTCACCCACAAGGAGAAACCATCAGACCCTCTGATGGTTTGGAAGTGAAGCCGAAAAAGCGAGGCCCGTGCCCGTGCTCCTTGCATGTGACCTCCCGGCGGTCCTGTCCGTGACGTTTGGTTTCTTGGTGTGGTGGTTGTGCCGTCTGCGGCGGCGCAAGTGGCGTCGGGGCTCGGCCGCCACACTCCAGGAAGACAGAGGAAATTGTCGAAAGGGATTCCAGTTCCGGAGAGGAGATTTGAATCCTCCTGATCTGATGGAATGACGAGAAGGCGCCGGCTCTCCGCTGAGCGGTGTCCCAAAGCCAAACCAGAACCCCTATCCTCAGTCTGAAGGTCTTCCTCGGGGCCATGGAGCTCCAGCGCTCTGACTGCTGCTGCCGCTCCTCTGAAGCTGATGGTGTTTGCTTCATGTCCTCCTCCCCCCTGCTCAGGCCTCACCGAGCTCTCTGACAACCAGCAGTCCGTTGACATGGAGAGAAGCAAGTCGCCCACCTCAGGTAACCCCCCCACACACACAGACACACACACACACACACCCGTCAATCCTTCCCTGCTGGCGGTGCCACCGCCAGGCTTTGCTGGGAAGCTTTTTGCTTCCTCAGCTTGAAGGACAAGAACCCCTTGCAAGATGAAGGCATCTTCACCGTCGCAGATGCCAGGGTCCAGGCCCAGGCAGGACTGTGAGGATCCAGGCCCAGGTGTTCAGTCCCTGTGAGATGATCCGTTGCGGCTGTTCTCTGAAAACCCCCTGTAAAATGATGCTATCAGGACCATCTCTTTTCTCCAGCAGAGGCAGATCAAGAAAGTGGATTCTAAACCACAAGCGTTCTCCTAAAGGTCTTGGTATGTCTGTGATTTATAATCCACACCCACCTGCTAGCTTAGCACTTAGGGCTACGTATAGGTGCTGCTGGACAATGGGAAACCGCTTTTTGTGGAGTTTCAAGGGTTTCCACCGTAGAGGAGTTTGGTTCCTGGAGCTGCAGGAGAAGCAAAAAGCTCATGGACATCTGTGTTCACACTGCAACATCTGCTCAGCTGAAGTCACTTATCTCGACAGTAAACACGGCTCCCGTCACACGGGGAAACCTGCTGCAAAATCTAAGTTTGGCTCCGCCTGGGTTCAGAAGGACGATGATGTGGAGAAATGGCTTCTTAAGGACACGAGCCATCTTCGCGGCTCCCCCGGGTGTCAGAAGGTGCAGGCGCTCTCCTCCCGTCTGCGACGCCTCTGGCGCCACTAATTTGCCGTCTCTTCCCTGTCACGTGGCCCTTCGCGCTGTTCTCGTGGCCCGGTGTCTGTTGTTCTGGCCCGCGCTGGTGTTTTCTTCCCCTCAGGGAGCTTCATGTCATCTCCGGCTGTAGCAGGTCTGGTCATGTGGTGGACTAACAAGCCCAGATGACGGTGAGCCGTGTCTGAGCCTGAAGGATATATTTAGTGGCGGGAGGGAGAAGGGCTGCAGCGGCCGGAACCTCAGGCCACCAGCTCGGATCAATGCAGCTCAGACCGGGTTAGAAATCCTACATATATTCATCTGAGGGTGAATTCCAGTTTGCGATCCAGCTTTCTGTTTGTCTCATTGGCTGGGACTTTTTACACAATGGAGAGGCTCCTGAGGTCCTTCATGTGAATATCCACGGGCTCTGGTGAACTCTCCAGGTTCTGGTGAACTCTCCTGGTTCTGGTGAACTCTCCTAGTTCTGGTGAACTCTCCAGGCATGGAGCAGCTTTGAGTCAGACCCACAAATAGGTAACACTGAGATGAATGATAATGTTTATTTGCAGATGCCTTTCTGAGCCGGTGGAGCTGCTGAAGGCCATGTAGGTCCATGTTCTGGGAGGGGCTCCAGGTTGTGATCTCAGGAACAGAGCTCTGGAGGAGCTGCAGTCGGTGGAGGGGTCTGCTGGGGAGACCAAAATAACGGAGGAATTATACCAAAAATGAAAACATCGGTGTTTCCGGTTTGAGATCCGACCTCCTACCTTCCATCCCGAGTCGGTGTCTGGCTCATGCAGCAGGTCGGTCACGACCCGCCTCCACTCCTACACTGATACATCAGGTGTGTCAGCAGGTCCTCCTACGGGTCTATTTGTTCTCCGGGAGCTTCTTCTCAAAGGCCTGCTGAACAGGTGGGGATGACACACACTCTTGGTTGAAGGATAGACAGCAGGAAGCGGGACCGGTTGGCCGGTATAGAGGAAGCGCTGTAGGTCCAGATGTCTGAACTCGGCCCCTGATGGACACCTGCACCAAGGACCTGATGGCGGCCAAAGACTGAACCCGCAACCAGGGCATCTTCTGGAACTAAGACACTTCTGGAAATGTCGGCAAACAGCTTTTCTCAGAGACGTGCTGAGGTGTGTCTGGTTAACCTGCAGAAGGTACTCAGGTACATCAGGAAGTAGCCTGAGCATCTCAGCCGGGGGTCTCAGGCCCTTCCTGATGGAAGTCAATGCTCTCAATCTGATGCGGATCTCCTTGCCTTGTTGAACCTCCAAAGTTTGCACTGCCTGAGCCTTCTGTGAGGCTGCCTGTGGCTCGCAGGTCCTGGTGACGGCCGTTCATGGCGCTGATGAGACTGGAGCCTTGAACATCTGTACGAAGGCAGTGGAGGGAGTGGATCGGGAAGGACGCCATCAGACAGACAGCACATGGTTGATGTTCTGGAGATAAAGTCACACTGAGAGGGTTTGGAGATGGACAAAGGAGGGGTGGAGAAGATCTGGGTAGAAGGATGCTGAGGTTGGAGGAGGTCTGGAGGAAGACCAGAGAGGAAGGGAGGACAGGAAATTAGTTGGTGTGAAAGGAGAGGGTTAAATGGAGGCAGGTGATTGGTGGAGGGGTTAGATGGAGGCAGGTGATTGGCTGTGGAGACCCCTGAAGGGAGCAGCCTGCAGAAGAAGTCGAGAGGTGGTTGTGATGTAGTTGCAGACACAGGACCGGCTGTGTGTTCTGGCACCGTCTTGGAAATGTTGCTCCATCTCTTATCCCATCTGAAGTTCGGCTACGTCTGGTGACGGAGTTCTGCTTGGAGCTGATGATCACTTGCCTGGAAGCCTTGCTGCTCGTGTTGCCGTAGAATCCTCCTCATCTCTCCCGGTCCGCCTTCCAGGACCTCCTCGCTCTTGAAAGTGCACATGCTCCACGTGGTGACATGGGGGAGGTTGTGTTGGATTGAGATTCCTGAAGGCCTCTTTCTGGAACAGGAGGCCTTCAGTCCTGGAAGATCTCCCTCAGCCGCGCGTCCCCTGACCTGCAGCCCGACTCCGTCGCGGACGACATTGAGCAGGCTGACTTTCGGCCGTCGACAGACACCCTCCCGTTGATAGGTCCGGTTCCAGAGCTGCGGCCCGCTGCTGTTAACCCTTCCATTTCACACAGCTGTTTTCCTCCCATGATGTCTTTCCCTCCCTTTGTTTCCTTGAAAAGTTTGTGTCTGTTGGATCTCCTGTTTCAGTTCATTACCCAACCTCCCTTCACAATGACCCCCGTGTGCTGCCCGAGCCCGTGGCCAGCCTGCGAGCCAGCCACTGCAGTCCAGTCTTTTACTTCCTGGACAATGGTAAGCGGAGGGAGGTCCTGCAGACCCCCGGCCCCTTCGTGGACATCTGCTTGTGTTTGTTTCTCGCTGTGCGACAGAAAGGGGGGGTTGAACCGGCGCCGCTTCGGAGCGGGCGTTCGCTTCGCTGTTGCACCTTGCATGCTGACTCGGCTTCCGCACCGTGAGCGATGCGAGCACGCCGCAGCGGAGGCCCTCGGCGCCGAGGAGCGCGGGGTCTCAGGGGTCTTAGCAGATTCCCTTCTCGGTTCCCCATCGGTCGAAGGGGAACCCTCGCCCCCGCCCCCGCTCCGTCCCAGCGGAGGACGCGGCTCACGCTAGCAGCACTAACAAGCCGACGGGGACTGCGGGCATGTGGGCGCGGGCTGTGCATTCCGCGCAGGTGTCCGGGCCCGTTGGGCTTGGCGCGGCCCCGTTTGTTTTTCTTACGACGGGGGGGATGGCGGGCGGCACTCCGCCTCCTCCGCCCTCTATGGCGCTTCATCGTCCGTGATGTTAATCAGCTTTGTCTCTGAAAGGCTTTGTCTGTGACTCCAACCAGCTCTTTGTGTTTCCCCCTGGCTCTTCGTCTCCGAACCCCCGCAGCTCATCCCGTCCTCGGCCCGGCTAACACCCATCGCCGCCTGTCCTACACTAATCGCACGTGTGATGACGTTAGCTTGCTGTGTGCTCTGATCATGTTGTGGCCTTGTTCATGATGTGACATCACTCCGACTCTGTCCGACGCCGTCTCTGAGCTCCGCCTCCTGGGCTCCGCCGCTGCGGACAGATCGTCCGAGCTGAGATCACACAGCTCCGGGACGGATTGTAATTAAGGTGCTAAATAAACGGTGGGGATAATGCCGCGCGGTTTCCGTCCAGAGGGTTCAGGTCAAAGTAACCGCCAAAGAACGGGCTTTATGTGCTGAGCTTGAAGAAAGGTTTTCCAGCGTCGCTGAAACCCGCGAGCTCCGTCTTCTCAGAGAGCTGCGAGGGACCTCGGCTCCGCATAAACATCTCACCTTTCCGGACGGACGAGGTGCTTACACACTGACGAGCCCCTGCTTTGACCATGTCTCGTCCAAACACGTGGCGATGGACGCAGGCCAAAAGAAGCCTGAGGACACAGAGAGAAAACCAATCTCTTTCAAGGATTCTGCATGAACCCTGTGGCAAAGCAAGATGGCAAATGATGATCATAGATGTGATTCTTACGTGATTAGGTTTTTTGATCGTATCCTATATGAAGCTCTCACTATTTTGTATTCTAACACATCTTAGAAATCATAAAGACCTTCACTCATTCTGCGTCCGGCCTCTCCGAAGATCTCCTGCCAAACAGAACAAACTGTTCCCTGGCTTTAACCGGACACCTGCATTGTCCTGTGATTGGAACCTAAAAGCAGTTATAATTATGATGACGATAATCATGGTGACATTAGTCAATTATGACAACAACAATAATAATAATAATGTCAGTCATATGATATCTGTGGAGGTCCTCAGTCATCCAGGTCATGGTGAACTGGACTGGAATTTTTTCTTGAAATTCCCGTCCAGTTGCCACGATATTTTTATCAGTAATATAATAATTATGATGATAATTATCATGACAATAATAGTGATATGACGAACGATTATGATAACTTGTATGACATGAGAATTTCCGCGGCAGCCAGTAAACCTGTGCTCGTCTGATGACGGTGCGGCCCGCCCGTAATTGGTCCCATGTCGTCATGCAAAGGCTGAACAGGAATAAACTTAAAAGTCTCTTCCAAAGTGAAATCATTTGGGCTGTGTTACCGCGGCGACTCTGCAGCGTTCCTGCTGTCTGGCCGTACTCTGGTCAAGGACACGGGCCGGGTGAGGTAACGTCTCCGGTTCTGGACCACCGCCACGCCTTGCAAGACAGGCTTTGTGTGGAAGCTGCGCTGGCAGCCTCCGCCCCGAGTTTCCCCGAAGCGGAGCCTGATGGAGGAGCTTGAATATGAGCGGGGCTGGAGTACAAATAATTCACACGGCCGTTTAAGGCCGAATCGCGGCGCAGATGAATCCCTGATCATTTTGCGGTCCTGACAGTGAATTCCATCCTCCGTTTCCAGAAGTTTGACGGTCCTCTGAGAGCAGAGGGACGCCGACCCGAGTCCACTCCTTGTGTTGCCGGATAAATCCCCCCTCACGGAATCTGCTCTTAGATTGTAAATCCAATCACCCCCCGCCCCCCCGGTCACGAGAGGTTGGACCCGTCCCAGAAACGCCATCCCACATCCTCTGCAAAGAACCAATGACCAATGAGACATTGACGTCCTCCTGAATTGGACCGGACCCAGGCCAGCTCCGGTCATCCACTGACTCGGAAATGCTTGCAAAATGTTTCGCCTGTTTGATTTGTCCCTCAGATGACCACGCCAGGGTTGTTTTCCTTTGGTTGGTCCTTTTTCTTTTGGTTTTCCCCTCCACGCCGGGTATTCCAGACCTCAGCAATCTCAGGGTAACTTCTGGAAGGGGCGTGGACACCTGACCTTCAATTTAAAGATGAATAAATCCGCTGGGCCGGCCTTCCTGTACTCAGCGAGGCGGCGGCGGGACTCGAAAAGCGATCCGACGGTCGGCAGAGGTTGCAGGCTGGAGATAACCGTGGAGCATGCATTGGACATGCATGACGTGCTGTGTGCAGCTGCAGCTGATCTGCATGCTCAGCTTCATCCCAATGACCCCCCATTTCTTTTTGTTTGTTTTGTCATTGGATGACAACTCCCTTGGGTTTTTTTTAAATTTCCTTTTCCTCGTCTTTTGATTTGAAGGGATTAACCGCTGCTTTGTTTCCTATTCTTTTGTTTCAGTCAAGGGACCCGGCAGAAAGTTAAGTCTGCCAACAGATCTTAAGACTGATCTCGGTACGGTAGGCGACAGCCAGCGGCTTCCTCTCGTGTTCCTTTGACTCATCCTTTTCTTCCTCCACCTGGTTCCAGGCTCTTTGTGTTTCCACAGTCCTCACATCCCAGTGTGTTTTTGGTTTTTCTATTTCCATCCCCTCCGCATTTTGCAAGTGTTTAACCGACCAACGCCTGACTCACCTCCTAACTTGAATCCGAAGCCTCCTCCGGCTCCGTCATGACGGGACCCTCCTCCCGATCTTACACAACCTCTCCTCCGTCATTCCCTCCAGCGTCCTCCTTGGACGCCGGGCCTTGTCTCCACACGCCTCCCCCCGCGGTCGTACGTACCTGCGCCCGGCTCTCGGGCGCCACTCCCGCAGTATCTCACGAAAACCACTCCTCTTCAAAGCACATCCGTCCGTCGCCCCCGGTGACCGGAGGGCCTGCTCCTACTCTGGCGGTGCGCGGTCTTCTTCTCGCAGCAGGGATGCTCCAAACCGAACCGCAAATGGATAAACTAATGAAGCACGCGTCGAACTAAACCTATCGCTGAGCTTTAGGCATCACGAGAGCTGACTTTTACACAGGTGCCTAAAGTAGCCGCGTCCCGTTGCTAGGACAACGCTACAATACCAGCCTCCTGTGTGAGTGTGTATGAGTGTGTGTGAGTGCTTTTGTGTGTGTGTGTGTGTGTGTGTGTGTGTGTGTGTGTGTGTGTGTGTGTGTGTGTGTGTGTGTCACTGCTGAGATGGGATGGTGCACTTGCAGGTCTCTGCTGCTCGGTCCTCCACCGGCAGAGCTGCTGGGTCGGAGCAATTATCTCCGCGCGCTGGGAGACGAGATCCAGCCAGGAGATGTTCATAGTGTGAAAAGGAAATTGACGGCTCGAACCTTCTTGTCAAAGCCAAGCTTAAATCTTGTGGCCTGAAGTTCACCGCATCTGGGTCTGCCGTCAGGATGTTGGACAGCAGCCCTCCGGGGACTGTGTTCACCATCATCTGGGAGTGGGTCTTTGCCGAGGAAAGGGTGGTGTCCGAGGGTGGGTCTGGTGGGACGGGAGGGGGTTCTCCCTCCTCCTCCTGAGGAATCATCACTGTGACGCCCTCTTTTTTTCCTGAGGATAATTGTCCCTCCCTGGAACATCGGTCACCGTTTCTGAGCAGGTGAAAAATCCCAGCGATCCGCCAGCTGGGACTCCGTAGATCCTCGGTCACATTCCACGCCGTCGTCCTCCTCATCTCTCCCCGCTCCTCGCACAAACGTCCTTGCCCCCTCTCCCCGGGCTTCTCTCAATCCCCCCATCGATCCCGTCGCCGACGCCAGCTTCGCGGCGGCGCCGCTCACGCTTGACAATCAACGTCTGGAGGAAGCGGCTCCTTCGGTGGAATAACGAGTCCAGGGGGGCCAGGGGTCAAGCGCGAACTTCAAATCTGCGTTTGAACTGAAAAGCCCATTTGTGAATTGGTGTCCGGAGCGTCGCCGGCGCCCCCGGGCCCCTTCTCGTTCTCCCGCCGGACGGCGTCTCAGTTTGCGGGTTAAATGTCTGAGTGTCCCCCCTTTCCTCTGTGTTGTGCGCTAACGCTCTGCCGTTGTTACAGATCATGTAAATGGACATTGCACTAGCCCAACTTCCCAGCCCTGCCCGGCGGGGAAGCCCCGCGTCCCGACGGGTCCCGAGGGGCCACGGCTAACCCGCAGAGGCCCCGGACGGCCGCCCTTCCGCAAGGCCCAGTCCGCCGCTTGCATGGAGATCTCTTTGCCCGTGTCCCACACTGAAGGTGTGTGCTTGTCCTCCCGACCCCCTAACCCTCTAACACCTCCCTCTCCCTCCCTCCCCCTGGAAAGTGCATGAAATCCCTCCTCCCTGGGCAAAGTGGATTAAGACTCGGTACATAAAGCTTATGCTAATGCAAGTTTGTCACCGGGAGTGAAAACCCGTTTAGTCGCTCCGCCTTTTCATGACTCACCCGCTGCCTTCTGTGAAAGTAGGACTTTGAGACACGTCTCGGTCCAAAAAGACCTCCAGGGCGTCAATCCACCGCAGGGATTCATTCCGTTTTATCACCGGTGCATCTAACGGCCGCGCACGCTGACCTGAGTTAGCATCATTCAGACAAACGCAGCCATACACAGATGTAATTATACAGAAAAACAATACACAAACACTCACACACACACATACACAGGTAATTAGAGCAGGAGCTGAGCGAAGGCTATAATTCAGAAGAAAGGACCTGAGGTGGGAGGCGAAGCCACACATGAATGGAAACAGTCGGTAAATTCAAATGAGGATAGAGAAAGCGGCGCATTGACCGGGGCCACTGAATGAAGGGGGAGGATGCGCAGACACGTCAGAGTAGAAGTCGACAGACGGTCGCTAAGTAGCAGGCTGAGATTAGCCGGCGCGGACGTTTGTCAGGCGAAGGGACCGCGGCCGCCCTCCGACCCTTGGCCGTCTGAAAGCCCCGCTCTTCATCTGTGCACGTGCACGGGTGAGGAGGAGGAGGAGGAGGTCTGATTGGAAGTCTCATGAATATTCTGTGTTTGTTCGCAACCGCTCCTGTCCGTGAGCAGCCGGTGCAGCTGCTACCGCGACCACGCCGGTAGCATCTCCGCCTCAAGCATCACGTGTGAACAGTCCGTGTCTCCGAGGGCTTCTCCGGGAGCCGGCCTCTGCTCGGTCAGCGGCGATCACGGTGCTGAGCATCACACCCTCCATCCTCCGCTGGCCGCCTCCTCATTCCTGCCCCCCCCCTCCCGAATGCAAGGCGCCGCCTTTGCATGGAGCCCCTGGGAAACGCTGCTTGTCCCCGCCGGTCCTGCAGAGCCTCCGCACGTTCTTCCCCCTCGCATCGCCAATTCTCCTCTGATCGACGCCCGCACCTTCACATGGATTTCATGCGGTAGTGTAGTGAAGACACATCTGGAATCACTCCCCTTCAACCCGGACACGAGAAGATGCTCAGGGGGAGCCCTTGGTCCTCGAAGGCGGCGCGCGCTCCTCTTCCTCTCCAACAACCATCCAAAATAGCTCTTCGCTCCCAAACGCAGCCATTGTTTTTTCCCTTTTTCGAAGTGGAGGATTGACGTCCAAACTCTGCATCCGTCAGAAGGTCTTCTTCCCGTGACGCGTCGTCCGCTCTCAAACAACTGACTCCGGTGTCATAACTGCGTTAGCATTAGCATTCTGGTCCAACGCGTTCAGGTACACGTGCTCAGGCCTGACCAGGGTTCACTCGGTCCATCTCCAGATGTTGTGTCCACCCGGACCATCGACGTGCGCGTATGTTCAACCTGAACCTCCCTGTCACTGTGAGCTCTCAATCACAAGCGTTGATAAAAGGAGAGTCAAAAGAATAATAAGCGATGACGGGGCGAGCGTCGCGCTCGTTGTTTACGAGCAGCGCTGAGGAGAGCCAGCGGGGTCGCGGGGATAATTGAAGGTCAGCAAGCAGAGCTGGAGAAGAGGCTCATGTTAATGAGGTCTGCACACGGGAGGGGGCGGCAGGGGGACGCCGCCCTCCATTTGCACCGAGTCTCCACAGATCCCCTCTCGCCCAAGGTGCGCAGCTATCAATTATGGAGGACGCAGATGCACGGTGGGGGGGCGGAGCTGTCGCAGATTGAAGAGCCCCGATGACCGGAGGGGATCCGGAGGGGTCGCTTCCTGCTCAGAGCGCCTGTGACGAAGGAGATTTTTAGACCATTAAATGATAGTGTTACGATAAAAAGGTGAGGTGACCCCGAGACCTCAGGACCCGCCCCCGCACCTCCACAGCTGCAAGCCGCGGCTCTGCTCTCATTTAACAGCTGGAGCTAAAGCCTCCCTGCGCTTAGAAATAATAATAATAACAATATAATCATTAGATTATAATTCCGCCCGTCAGCTAAACCATTGAGACGTCGTCATACATTCAGGACAAATACAACATAAATTCACACATAAATGTTGTTATTTTTAGCCGCACGCACAGAAGCAGCTTGCTAATACAGGAAACAGGAAGTCATGTTCAATCGGTCTCCACGGACCCTCGGTTCAACCAAAATGGTGATTGAGGTCAGAGCAGCCTGATTGGATGTGGCGCCAGAGGCAGCTCCAACATGCCCCCCCCCCTCCAATGGCCATTTCCATACGCTTACAAAACAACCATCACCAGCATTGTTTTGCCGTCCTCTGTAACGATCACCCGTCAACAGATTATCAATAGATCCAAAAATACCCTCACCAACAGATCCTGTCAGTCCAGTGATGATTTATGGGACCAGTCCAATCAATCATCAATCAGTGATTTACAGGGCCAGTCCTGTAAATCATTGAATAAATAATCATACAAATAATAAATTATTATCCCGTCCCCCCCAGAGATACACCAGGTGTATTCACAATTAAGAATAGCAACATTAATTAATAGTAATATTAATTGGGCATTGCTTTCCATTGGAATCAATGTGAGCTTTTCTGTTTTACGAGTAATTAGTAATAACTACTTTTAATGTAACTATATTAAATGTAGTAGCGCCCCCTGGAGGCCTGGGCCCCTTCGGGTTTGCCTCTGCTGCCTGCGGGGCACCAGCTGTATACGTATGGTTGTGTATAGTTTGTAGCTTCACTCACAAACAAACACACACACACACACACACACACACACACACATACACGCACACACATACACACACATACACACACACACACACACACACCGAGCTCTGGTGGCCCATGCGGGAAAAGCTGCATCTACCAGCATCTTCTCAGGGGATTGAGAGCCAAATGGGCTTGGAAACGTCCCCCAGATGGCATCTCGATGCTTTAGGACCACGTCGGCGCATTCAGGGACCTCAGATTAGTTTCTGAAAGCATTAACAACACAACAACCCCTGTTTTTCAACCCGCTGACCCCGGGCCACCAAGGGCCACCTCTGGAGGAGCACCCGTAGCGTCCGAACGCTGATTCCCCCTCGGCAGCTTCTCCTCTCTATCTTTGCTGACCTCTGACCTCGGAGATGCACTCGCTGCAGACCTACTTTGTGCCCACCAGGAACACACACACACATACTAACACACACACACACACACACACACACACAGTCACTCTGTTTGGACTGAAGCCATGGCTCCACACTCAGCTGCAACTCTCTTTTCTTTCCCTCTCTGTCGTCCTCTGGAAAATGCTGTTCATCTGTACGTCACGTCTGTTCCCCGGCCCGATGGCTGCGCCGGTGTGTGTGTACGTGTGTGTGAGTGTGTGTGTGTGTCTGTGTGTGTGTGTGTGTGTGTGTGTGTGTGTGTGGTACTTGGGTGGGGGTGGGGATGGGGTCGGGGGTGGTTTGTCTTCTGGCATCATGTTGTGGGGACTGGTTAGGTTATGCGTCCAGGAGGGCAATGCTCCAGCAGTTACACGGAGTCACAATGTACTCCCACGACGAGCACCTCACCGGCGCCCCCTACTGCTGGAGCGACAAAGGTAAGGGGGCTTCGGCCACGACACCCGATAAACGTCCGTCCGTCCCAGTCTGTCCGACCGTCCTGTGGTTCCCGGGGACGTCAGCGGGTTCTGCGGGTTACGTAAAGGTGGCTCGCCGTCGGCTGCGCGGCGGCTGAATAATTCAGAGGCACTGCGTCCAGAAATACCCCGGTGATGGATGTTTGAAGGACTCGCTAGAGAGACGATGGAGAAAGCTCTCAAAGACACAGAGTCCACGTCATACCTTTTTTCACTGCTTTCACCAGAACCAACACACCCACCGGTGTGTTCCCATGGACGCGGTAAAACAAGTGTGTGTGTGTATGTGTGTGTGTGTGTGTGTGTGCACGCGTGTTTGTGTGTGTTTGCATCACGTTAAGCCGGTTTCCAGACAGAACTCCAAAATTATTAACAAAAATTGTTTTACAGCGATGGCTGAGGAGAGGGTGTGTGTGTGTGTGTGTGTGTGTGTGTGTGTGTGTGTGTGTCTGTGATGACCTCTCTGGGTAAATGCACTAGCCTTCCTGACTTTTCCTCACCCCCCGCTCTTCGTCCTTTCTCTCCGTGTCCCTTCCCCTCTGTCTTCTCCTCCTCCTCCTCCTCCACCTCTACTTCTTCTCCTTCTCCTCCTCCTCCTCCACCTCCTCCTCTTCTTCTCCTCCTCCTCCTCCACCTCTTCTTCTTCTCCTCCTCTTCCTCCACCTCTTCTTCTCCTCCTTCTCTTCCTCCTCCTCCTCCTCCACTTCTTCTTCTTCTCCTCCTCCTTCTCCTCCTCCTCCTCTTCTTCTCCTCCTCCTCCTTGCCATCGACATCTCTCCTCTCACCGTTCCTTCTCTCCTGTGTTGAATCCCTCCATCTCTCTCTCCTCTTCCATCGTCCCTGGGGTCCCGGTCGGCGCAGAGAGCCGCGAGAACTCGTTCAGCCGCTCGCGCAGCTCCAGCGTGTCCAGCATCGACCGGGACACCAAGGAGGCCATCACCACGCTGCGGTTCGGGGAGTCCTACGGCCGGAAGAGCGACGCCCTGCCCACCCCCTGCCTGTGGGTGGGCACCAGCCTGGGCGTCGTCCTGCTCGTCCCCATGTCCGTCCCCACCGACCAGGAGGACAGGATGGAGGAGCCCGTCACCGTCGGCCCCAGCGGTGAGTGCCCTGCCGGAGGGTTCCCCGGGAGAGGATGGAGAAGGTCAGAAAGGGAGGACAAGACGGTTAGGAAAGACCGAGGAGGAGACGGGAGGCATGGAGGGAGCCAGCAGAGCTGGAGATGAGGAGGTTCTGCTTTGGGATAGATGATGGAGAGGACCAGGAAGGACACGCAAGATGTTCTGGAGGTAGAGTCACACTGAGATGGTTTGGACATGGACAGAGGAGGGATGGAGAAGATCTGCGTGGAAGCAGGAAGACCCGAGAGGAGGTTCATGGATAGAGGGGAGGAGTACAGGGAGGAAGGAGGTGTGAGAGGAGAGGGTTTGATGGAGGCAGATGATTGGCTGCGGAGCCCCTGCAGGGAGCAGCCCGAAGGAAGGAGAAGATCTCATAAGTAATCAGGTGGGAATAAGTTCTTTAAGGTCCTCATCAGTATTGTTATCATCGAAAGATGGTGCCAAACCTCTGGTCTGGTGATGATGGGAATGGTCTGCCACCAGCATTGTAGAAAGGCATCAGACCTTCTCCATCCTTCAGAAATGTTCCAGATCTTCCAGAGGTCCGACTGCCGAACTCATCCTGAGAAGGTTCTTCACGCTGAAGCAGAGCGAGCAGTCTCACCTCTGGATCCACCGGAACACCCAGATGTTTGGCGTCCAAAACATCTCAACCTCCGTCTCTGTCGTCCATGGAATGGCGGCATCCAAGGAATGGCCCTCAGCTGTTTTAGCCGTCATGAACACGCCGTTCTTTGAAGGCCCGGCTCCCTGTTGGACTTCCAGGACCTTCAGGCCCCACAGGACCCGCTGTGTGTGTCCTCGCCGCGACCCTCCTCCCGCACCTCCAGCGCCAGCATGGATTTTTGCCGCAGTGAAACAAAAACGTTTGCGAGACAAAAACAGAGCCGTCGGGAGAGGCATTAGCAGCCTGGAGGCCCCGCCGTGCACGGAAAGGCCCCCGACTCCCAGGGAACAAACAGATATAGATCAGACTCCCGTCCCTTCCAAGACCCGCTGCTTCTCCTCCGGAGACTGGAGACCTTCTCTCTGAAAGGTCGCAGACTCGGCGGCGGCGGCGACCAACTGACGGAGACTAGTTTTCACACAGCCATAATGATTTCCTGTTTGAGTGGTGGTGTGGTGGTGTGTGTGTCTGTATGTATGTGTGTGTGCGTGCGTGTGTACGTGTGTGTGCGTGCGTGTGTGTGTGCGTGTGTGTGCGTGTGCGTGTGTGTGCATGTACGTGTATGTGTGCGTGCATGTGCATGTATGTGTGCGTGTGTGTGTGCCATGTGACATCAGACGACCTCTCCTGGATTCTCACTGATCTCGGACCTCCTCTGATTCCGAGGCAGTTCGCCGTCGGAAAAAAATCCAGCTGTGAGTTCAGTCCCAGCTGCATCTCCAGCCTGGAAGCAAAAGCAGGTCCGCGGGACGTGCGGTGCCCGGCAAAGGCCCTCGCATCTCCGTCCACATCCGGCCCGGGATCGCCCCGCCGTGGGTCCTGGACTGAGCGCGTCCGCTCTGATCTGTCACCCCTGCAGGGGCACTGCTGATGCTGAAGGGCTCCGTGCTGCACTTTGGCTTCTTGGACTGCGCGGGGGCTCACGTCCAGAACCCCTACGAGGTCTGGCGAGACGTCAACGCCCCGGAGGACCCGGACCGACCGCGGAGACGCAAGCTGGTCCACTTCTCCCCCTCGTCATCCCAGGACAACTGCGGGGACGGACACCTGGCGCTGGCGTGCTCTGAGAGGCAGGCCAAGGTCTTCTTGATGCCGTCCCAGGCCTGCCTGTTCGTGCACAACATCACCGAGTCGTCCTTCGTGCTGCGGGCCGACGTGGTGTCGGTGTGTAACAGTGCCTGCCTGGCCTGCTTCTGCGCCAACGGCCACGTCATGACCCTCAGGTATGAACCCGGAACTCGCTACGCACACCTTCAGCCCCAGGGAGCGCATTCACCAGACGTTGTCATAGAAAAACTTGACATCAGAGTAACTATGAAGAGGGATTGCATTTCTAGAAAGGGACTGAGAGAGGCAGGTTCCCAATTTGATTGTAGATAGATGGAGAGAGATGACTTCATTCATCGCCAGAGGGGTATGGAATTGTCATAGCAGCCAGATACATCAACAAACCAGAAATAAGACACATTTCACTTCAAAAATACAGTCAGAAAAAAATTACAAAAAAAATACAAAAACATCCATAGATATTTTTTTCAAATTTGACTACAAATACAAAAATATCTGTAGAGAAATTGAAACACAAAAATCTTGTGAGAAAAACTGAAATACAAAAAATACATATCAAATTTGACTACAAATACAAAATGTCTGTAGAGATGCAAAATATTTTCATAAAAAACTGTCATTTCTGTTTTCCCGCCCTGCCCCACCCCTCGCAGTCTGCCCAGTCTCCGGCCGCTGATGGATGTCAACTACCTGCCTCTGACGGACATGCGCATCGCCAGGACCTTCTGTTTCACCAACGGGGGGCAGGCGCTGTACCTAAGCTCCCCCACAGAGATCCAGAGAATCACGTACAGCCAGGAGATGTACGACAACCTGCAGGTCAGCGAGCCAGTCCTCGTCCGAGATGGCCTCCCCCGTTCCGCGTGGCCGGTGGCCCGTCGCCTTCTGATCCGGTGCCAGCCTCCGGGCCCCGCTTTGCCGCTTTGCTGTCGTTTCGCATAAAACGCTACACTCGTCGTCCGCGGTGCTCGCACATTTTTAGACGTGTTTGTTGGTATCTGGAGTCACGGCGGCGCCCTGACCAGTGAGAGCTTCTCGCACGATGCTGCCACACTGCCATCTGCAGGCTCGTATTCCACTCTCCGGCCACGTAGGACGTGACATCATTGACGGTGAATCCGGGACATGCGGAATCACACAGGTCCGCATCTCAGTTCTTGCAGACAAACACAAGAAAACGGCCTTTCATGATTCGGATATTCTATGCCACCTGGGTCTCCTTTCAAAGTGGATTGTCGTCCCGTCACTGCAGGAAATGCTGGGAGAGCTGTTCACGCCAATAGAGACCCCGGAGGCCCAGAACCGAGGCTTCCTGAAGGGCTTCTTCGGGGGAAACGCCCACACCTTCGACAGGGAGGAGCTCTGTGCGTATCTCCGCTCTCTCCTTCGCTTTCCGTCCACGATCCTTTGACACGGCCCAAATCTAACCTATGCTGTCCGCAGTCGGGGAGGCCGCTGCGGGGAAGGCCTCTCGCAGTCTGGCCCAGCACATCCCCGGGCAGGCGGGGCTGGAGGGCGTGAAGGTGGCGGCCAGCGGGGCGGTGGGGGAGCTGGCCCGGGCCAGGATCGCCCTGGATGAGAGAGGTCAGAGGCTCGGGGAGCTGGAGGAGAGGACCGCCCTCATGATGACCAGCGCAGAAACCTTTTCCAAACATGCTCATGAGGTAAAAGGGGTCTTTAAAAACATCTGTCTTATTCATTGGCGTCATTCGAAAAGAGCTGCTTCTTATTCAACCTGAAACACATTCATAAGAAAATCACAGCCCTTTAAGTTTTGCATAAAATAAAATAAAATAAAATAAAATAAAATAAAATAAAATAAAATAAAATAAAATAAAATAAAATAAAATAAAATAAAATAAAATAAAACTTGGAATTATCGCCCACTAGTCATGCAATCATTTGAATTGATCTGTCATGTAACTTAATATTGATCAGTATGCCGCACCACACAGAATTTAAGTGTCCAACAACAACAACAACAACAACAACAACAACAACAACAACAACAACAAGAATTCTAATACATTTGATTGAAGGCACCTTACTCAAGACTGAAGAACACTACAGACATAGACACGAAATACAGACTTAAAGGAAACAATGACTATAAAAATAATAAAAGGGACAAAGTGTAAAAAGTAAAAATATGAAGTGGTTGTGTCAAATGGAAGAGGGCGCGTTAGACAGATATGACGAGGGGGAATGAATGGATGATTGGGAGTTGGGTATCATACTCCAGTGTTTCCCAACCTTTTTTGAGCCACCGCAGATATATGACATTAGAAAAATCCCAGGACACTCCAGCAAATACATTTGTCAAACACATTTCGAATGAAATAGAATGAAAGTGTGGTCTCAGTTGACTTTCTCCGTGTGAAATCTGGCCTGTTTGCTTGAACACAAAGCTGATATTCTTGCAGGAAGTGGCTGTTTGGATTTAGCGACGAGTTCAGCAACTTTGTATGTAGCTTTCAGAGCTTCTCACTCATCTTGGTGGTTTTCTTCAACAACGCTGCCTGATTCTCACTCCGTTTACGCAGACGGACAAAATAGTCTGTGTTCTTATGTTAAAGTGAAGGGTGTTTAGTGGAAGTTTGCTTGAAATCGTTCTTCAGGACCAGAGGGTCCTGATGGTGTACTTTTTCTTTTCAAATATGTATCTATGTTGTATCACTGCCGCTGTCTCACTCCAAGCATCGCTAATGACTCTGTTTGAGCAGCAGCAGGAAGATCCACAGTGTCATTCACCACCTGCTGCCTTCTTTAATGGCTCTTCCTATCCCTGCATGCTGCCCAGATAGATCGACGCACCAAGACACATTTTTTGCGTCGAGGAAATAATTTTGGGCCCAATCAGGTGAAAGTGGGCATTTTTCTACAGCACACTTGATGATCTCTCACAGCACAGTGGTTGGGAAACACTAACATCCATGATTTTAGTCGGCCCAGAATAGAAGCCTGTAGTACGCCACCTCTAACACAGCCGATGTCCTTGTCACAATTCGAACTGTAACAATGTGACTTCCCTGGGAGAGCATCACTCCAGCCTTTTCCTCTCTGTTGTTCGAGTGATAATCTGGACTCTCTGCGATATCTTTTTCCAGCTGATGCTGAAATGCAAGGACAAGAAGTGGTACCAGTTCTAACCACGGGAGAGACGGCGGAGACGTCCCACGGAGCGCCGAGGGATTCACGCCAGGGCTGGAACTTTCACTTCACAGCTGAGAGAAAGACTTTGTCGTCACCTCTTCTGAGTTGAGTGGGTGCTGTGCTGTCACTCAGACGGAGGATGGGGATGGGGGACGTCCTCCAGGAGAACAGAGGGAGGATGGCATCGCCTGAGGGACTCAACGTAACGACACATCTAACACACCTGTTTCTGTGTGTGTGTGCGTGCCTGCGTGCGTGCCTGCGTGCGTGCGTGTGTGTGTGTGCGCGCGTATGTTTGTGTATGCATGTGTGGTCGGGTTTAGATTTTCTGGACCTCACTGTGTAGATACTCAAAAAGTTACAAAACCAACAAGAAATTGCATGAAACAAAAAAAATAAATAAAAAATGGATGACTATTAAAAATATCAAACTGCCACATTAACAAGCAGCATGCTACTTTAACATTAAATACAAATAAACTAATTTTTATTTATTAAAATAAGCCAACGACAGAAACTATGAAATCTTTCTATTTTTTGAAATATTGACAAAAATATATATATATAAAAAGGGAAATGTATACCTGCATTGCTATTAAGCCAAAACTTGTGTTTACTTTCCCTTTTTCTTCCTCTTTGGTTGACACATACTCTTCATCTCAGCAAATGTCACTGGACACGATAGAAACGCACACGAGGAGCTTTGTACACGCTCACCCCCGCCCGCGTCGGCGAGCGCTGACTCTGGGCAGCACGGTGTGAACACAAGCCTGACCCCGCACACCTCCACCACTGGTCTTATTTTGGCTGCTGCTGCCGCCGCTGCTGCTGCATAACAAACAAAGACAGGATCCCCTGCACTCCCCCAGTTACAGTATTCAAGATAAACACCTGAGTAAGATGACGCAAATGCAAAGTCTTCGAGAGCTAGTGCCAGTTACCTCTAGTATAAACCCACGCTCATTCACGTGCCATACTAATAAACCAAGAGTGAATGGACTCACCGTAACTGACAAAAAGCTAACGTGTGACGGCGATGGGCTGCGGGCGACGAGATGGACCGTAGATGGCGTTTAGCCCTCATTCTTGCAATTATTTCATCATCTTTTTGGAAGAAAATATACAAGGGCAATCTTAATTTACTATGTCTTCAGCTGCCTTTGTCAGATGTGCAAGTTCAACGAGCCATTTGTGTGTGTGTGTGTGTGTGTGTGTGTGCGTGTGTGTGTGTGTGTGTGTGTGTGTGTGTGTGTGTGTTTTTTGTGTGTGTGTGTGTGTGTGTGTGTGTGTGGGGGGGGGGGGGGAGAGCCGCGCGGGGAATATCACTGGGGCTCTCTGCAAA
>CAAKHD010003118.1:41001-52810 GCA_901007705.1 Fistularia tabacaria | reverse complement strand
TGCGCCTCTGCTGCTCTCCCCCCTCGGGCGCGCAGAGGTTGAAAAAGAGAGCATATGCACACACACACACACACACACACACACACACACACACACACACACACACACACACACACACACACACACACACACATTGCAAATCAGTCATACTCATCCCCAGCTGTGCCTCCTGTCTATTTATTCCTCGATTCATCCAATTCTTTATTTATTTTACACGCTGCTTCCTAATGCAAATAGGTTTGTCTGGTCCCTGCTGAACTGCAGGGAGCAAGGGACTCAGAATGCATGCTTGCCTGTTGTGTGAATGGAAGGGTGATACAATAGGTAATATGTATATACATATATATATATATATATATATATGTGTGTGTGTGTGTGTGTGTGATAGGCTCCAGCATCCCCCGCGACCCTGAATGCAGGATAAGCGGCAGAAGATGGATGGATGGGTGTGTGTGTGTGTGTGTGTGTGTGTGTGTGTGTGTATGTTTGTGTGTTGTGTGTGTGGGTCTGCAAGACCCAGTGAGTAATAGAGCCAAAGTCCTTATCTGTCACCAGAGAGCTGCCTGGCTCTCTCTCAGCTGTCAATCATCCAGCCCTGGAGACAAACACTCTGCTTCAAACACTATGAGAGACAGAGAAACAGACAGGGAGTCAGAGAGAGAGAGAGATGGAAGAGGTAAAGGAGAGGAGGAGGGACATGGGGAGAAGAGGAGAAGGGGAATATATGGAGGAATGAGAAAAATGATGGAACGGAGGAGAAAGAGGGACGGGGGTAGTGGGAGGGGTTGAGAGGGACAAAGGACTAGAAATTATGACGAAAGTGAAGAAGAAGCTGCTGGGCTTTTTCCTGGCTGCAGCAGGTAAACGGGGGAATGCGACTTTAAAACACTTCACCTGCATGAATTAGACAAGCCCCTTGAAAATACCTGGACGACTTTTGAAAAAGCCACTCTATAGAAAATAAAGTGGGAGAGAAGAGGCGAAGTACGCTCATGGACACATTGAAGCACACACCCACATGCTGCCATGTGATTACACGCACGCGTGTCCACACACACACACACACACACACACACACACACACACACAAACACACACATTCCAGCTTAGCTATCTGCACTCGAATATTGGTGTGACATACTTCAATATCCTGACGGGATTGAATAGGATTTTTGATGACCTGTAGGCTTTCACTTTTAGCAGGTTTGATTTTGTGTGTGCGTGTGCTTGCGTTCACACATGATTTTACCTATATGTGTGTATTTTCAGAGGAGGCCCACAGCCAGTCCAAGACACCGGCTGTCCTACTTTCGTGGACTCTTTCCTCCCTTTCTGGCAGTTCAGACTTTGCTCCAGCGGCAGGATAACTGTTGATTTTACCGCGGGGCTCCACAACCCCCAGGTTGAGCCCGCACTGCCGCTCCAGCGCTTTTGCCTAAGCCCTTAAAGCTTCCATCAGCCAAGAATGGGAGAAGGCGTTTCTGTTGGTTGGTGGGTTTGTAGTGCAAAAGAAAATGGGGGGGTAAAAGAGAGCAAGCAGCGGAGGGTTTGAACCCCAAATCGCTTCAAGATGCGTTCCACTGGAGTCAGAGTCGCGGGGAGTGTGGGAGTTGGGTAGCTACACAGGGCCTGTGGGGAAATGGAATGGAAGCCAGGTTCCCATTTCAGATGGTGGATTAAGCACTGCTGCAAATACACAAGGACCCTGCTGGGATACACACAGCAAACACACATCTGTAGACTTATATTGAGGTTTTTTTTTTAGCTAGTGTACTGCAAGCCCAAGAACCTGCTGGGCCCAAACATAAAGCCATTTGGAAAAAAAAAACACGTCATTTTGACGTACTTGACACACTTTGAGTGCATATATCATAGAGTCTCTGAGAAAGGTGGGCACCACAGAACCAGAGACCTCACGCCTTAGCTCGGCAGGTTATTTGATTAAGGGGATCGCCCAGTTCTGCAAAAATGCCACAAATACACATTCAGACAACTGGGAGCCCATTTGAACACGTCAGCATTCACATTGCATCTGTTAAGAAATGAAGCCTCAATGTGAAATACAGTTGGAACTTTGCTAAAAATGCCAAAGAATAAGGCAACACAGACAAAAGATCTCGTATCTTCCGAAGTATAATTATTCTCAAGAGAAAAAAGAAAATATTCTTAAAAACCCAGAATCAACACTGAATTATTGAACTGATTTTTTAGTTATGAACTGTAGTTAATGTTTTCTTATCAACCATAAAGCTTATTATGTCACAGATAACTTAATTAGCCGTGCTTTGAGTTACTTTAACCAAATGTTCCAGTGCTTGGCATTTTAGAGCATGACTGAGCCTATTTTTTAATGATGTGACCCATTTTTTTGAGTTTTAGTCAAAACGGCAGGATCCCAGACAGACCAGACTTAGACTACCGCATCGTTCAGTCTGTACATTCATTGGATTTGTTATCCTCTAAAATCCAAATTGAATAGATGTTCATACACAAGCAAACAAGTAGTCACTAGTTGTAAGCTTCTTTTTCACCCACACAGCACACTGATTTAGAAAAACATCCCAGGGGCCATGCATACTCGTTGGCCCCCTGGGACCCCCTATGGATTACATTGCTGCTGACACCATGGCCTGGCTGGGCTTGAGTTGAGTCACCTTTATCTAAAGTTTCAGCCTTTCTGTATCCCTATGGCCTCTCTGGTGCAAAGTTGAACCTGCACACACACCAAGAGCTGGCCCTCATGGGTAACACAAGTGGAGAGGGGACCCCTTGTATGTGCATGTGGATACACTCAAACACACATGCATTGATGAAGGAGTTTTTGGAAATGTAGGTGATCCACGCTGGTAGGTCAGCATCTCACCTCAATTCTTCAGTCCCAGTGGGACGACTATTGAATAGGTGTGTGTGTGTGTGTCTTTGAGAGGGAGAGCCACTATAGAGCCTTGGGTTATCTAATTAAATTAGAGAGGTAGTTGGACTGAATGAGTTGAATCTAAGATACTTCACACACCACGTATAAACACCAGCTGCCACTATCTGTATAACCTGTGTGTGTGTCATTTTGAGCTTCATACTTAAACTCTAAATACCTCACTGGGAGTTTTATTGGGTTTGTAACGTGGATGTGCGTGTGTGTGTGTGTGTGTGTGTTTGTGCGTGTCTCTCAAGGGTCTCCTCTCTCCTCTGTGGGTAGGTATATCCATTTGTGGACAGGAGAATCTACTCAATCGGTTACTCACACGTGCGCGCGCACACACACACACACACACACACACACACACACACACACACACACACACACACACAGGAACTGTCAAGACCCACAGTGCTCTGTCACCACACACCTTCTCAAGACCACCTTAATGGGACCAATCCAGACTGCTGCAAATCATCCAGAGTACATGCTGAAAACTGGGAGAAAACGGAGGTGGTGGGAGACAGAGTGAAGTTACAGAAGTGGGAAGAAATGGTGGTTTCAAGAAGGTTTAAGAGGGAGTGAGGAGAAAGAAAGAGTCAGAGAATACTGTAGCTTTGAGGAAGGAAGTCAAAAGTATGATTTTAGGGTTGCATGACCACCCAGAGGATTGCTTTGGTTTCATTGTGGAACAACACCAAATGACTGTGGATATGAAATGTCTCTGCTGTGGCTTTGTGGTTGCTGGATTTTGCATGTCATCATATTCATGCTCAGACAGAATCATGAAATGCTGCCAATATTAACTTAACTGACAGATTTAAGAATAACAAAATATTTAAAGTCAAAATACCGCGCAATAGCTCTGCCTGCAGCCATTTCTGACAGGATCAATAAGTGTCATAATCAGTAATTCATTTGTAATTTATAAGGGGAAAAAATCAACATACTTTCTTCGTGAAACCTCAAACGTGAGATTTTAATTCCTTAATGTGATTTCAATTAAAGACATTTGGATTCTGTCACTTTGAAAAAAAATACTAAATTTGAAGCCCTGTAATGATGACAACCCCCCAATTCCCCCCAGCTCATTTAATGAATATTGATGTTTAGAGTTTTAATCCAAAATTAACATTCATAAGTGAAGATATTCTAAAAGTTTGGTACATGTAATGAAAGGGTGTTTGACTTTTTAGAATCATGCTGAACATCTCACTGTAAAATATCAAAGTACTGGAATCAATGATATCAGTGGGTATCTGGTTCCACAATCTAGATCTGACTTGCATCCACACAGCAAAACAAGAAGGAATAAAACATAGATGATTTCTCAATTTTTTGTAAATCTTTGCAATCAATATATTGATCACAAATCAAAAGGCAAATTGCAAAAAGGATCAAACTGGTTGGCAAAAATGATAAAAACAATGGTATCTATATATCTGATGCCAGCAAGAGAGAAGAGGACTTTGAGTGGTCTGTTAACAGCATGGATCCGTCTCCAGCTGTCAGTGTTCAGTTTCCATTTGGATGGAATTTAAGAAATAGAGCACTAAGAAGTGCAAATTAGTGAGTTTCCATCCAGTCGGCTGAGTTGGATTTTTGCTCTTTTTCTTCTTTTTTTTTTCGTTTTATCCAGTTGCCATTTCTGCAGCAGAAGAGGAAGAAGCTATGCATGAATTGTGTGTTTGAAGTACTGGATTTGGTGTCCCCCCACACATTAAATATAGCAAATATAGTATTAGCAGTTTTATGTCTTGGGTATTAAAAGTTTTTTTTCTGCTCAAGTGTTTTGCCTTTTTATTTTATTTTTTTCTAGCATGGTTTAAAACATGTTCATTTATCTGAGTAAATCTTGAATCAGTTACAGGTATAGCGCATATAAACATATCTGAAGTAACAGGTGTTTCATGTGTTGCTTTTTTGAGTGGAAAAGATGCCAGAAAGAGAGCAGAATATCACAACTGGGAAACTGTACTTGCTATCACTGTAGATAGAAGGAGGAATTTATAGTTAACTGTCAACTAATGTAGAGTCATTTCATTAGTGTACCCTTTGCAGCGGAATACAAAAGCCAGATGTCAGGGAGTGTTGAAAGAACTTAAGAGTGAGACAAGTGAGGGCGACATATGGTTGGAGAGAGAGAGAGAGAGAGAGAGAGAGAGAGAGAGAGAGAGAGAGAGAGAGAGAGAGAAAGGATGGATGGTATGGAGCAAAGGCAAGGCTTACAGTGTTTGGGAAATGAGAAACAGAGCAATGGGAAAGGCCTGGTGAGAGACAAGATACGGCATACAGACCAGTGCTCTCTTCCAGTGACTGAGGGAAGTCGGAAAGACGCTGCGATCAAAAATACTGAGCTGGAGACGCAGGAGCAGTAACGTAAGATATGATGAGGGAAAAGTCTGTAAATGAGAAAGGCAATAACAACAAAGGGAAGAGGGAGATGTTTGCACAAGAAAAGTTTCTGTTGACCTGGATACGGTTGCGTTTGTTCAAATAGGACGGAAAGTCTGTCTCCGCAGTTGGTTAGTTAGTTGTAGTTTCTTTGGCGGAGCTACAAGTTTCAACTTAATGCGACACGCTCATCTGCTGCATTGTATGCAGTGGAATGTATTGAACCTAGCAGGGGCTCAGTGACAAGGGAGATGAAGGGTTTGTGCGTGTGTCTATGAGTGTGTGTGCATGTGCGTGAGCACAGTCTTTGCAAATGCCAAGGCATCCTGCATGGTTCCATCCTGCCGCTCTTGTGTGACTTACAGTGAATGTGACATCAACACAGCAGCATCCTTGGCTGCCCTGGATAGGGGTGTGTGTGTGTGACTGTGTGTGTGTAGATGTGGATGCATCAGATCCTTTTTATACTCCATGATGTCAATTAACTAATATTACGACATCTCTCAATGGAAACAAGTACTTTTTTGACATCTGTATTGTAGATGTCATCACATCAGATACAAAGTAGGAATGCTTTTCTACATTTGGAATGATTGTTATTATTAAAATGCTGATGAAAAAGTTCAGAATGATTCAGTTTTTCAAACTGTTCTTTCACATTTTAGATGTCTATTTACATGTACAATAATAATGATCAGATAAAGATGTATTGACACAGTCAATTAATATATATATTATATTATATATAATAATATTCTGTGCTGTTTTTAGCCAGTTTTTTTTGAGGATTTTTCAGTAGATTCTTACAATTTTGAAATCAGTGTTGCATTTTTTTAAAGATTTGTTGATTTCCTACATTTCTAAATTTAATTTATCATGAAATAGTAATTAGACTTTGGAACCAGTGGAATGACTACGGAGTAAAAGGGGATAAATGTATAGGTTATAAAATGATGTATTGTTGTTCGGAAAAAAATTATAATGAATTGCAGTTTGACCGTATCCCAAATCCCCTCCTTCTATTTCTCGCCTCATTCCTGTCTCTCCACCTTTCTCTCTTCCCTCTCAACCCCACCACCCCCAGCACATGGAAACTATTAGCGCCGTTGTCATTTCTCACCACCAACATTCCTGAGGGCTTTGCAGAGCTCGCTGACTTTACATCAACCTTTTGCTCTTCTCCTCTTGTTCACGCTGCTCTTCAAAGTTGGCGTATCTTTCATTCTCTCTCGCTTCATGATCCCCCTTAACCCCCCTGACACCCACTTTTTCACGTTGAAGTTCCTTTTGAGTAGGTTTAAGGTCAGAAATATCAACTTATTCCACCCTGGCGGTATCCGGCTGTTCCTTTATTGAAGCAATATGATGTTTCAAACCCAAGATATTTTTTGGGCTGAAGGCACTTGATTTCATCACAACTCATCAATGTTCAGCCTTATTTGGTATCTTTGGAAACTTTGATTTTTGAAAAATTAAGTGTAAGTTGAGCAGTTTCGCTGTGCCGCGTGAGTTTGTGACTCATCCACCTATGGGAATGCAGTTGAATAAGCGTATTGTGAAAATCTGTAATTACTTTGCTGTTTACTTCCACCTTCTCTGACGACCCGGATGGTAATTCACTAAACAGAAGTTCTCAGATGGAAACTTTCTCCGCCTCTCGTCAATCTCACATCCATTTCACTTGCTCATCCATAATAGAAACGTTCTGCGGTATCTGGGCCATGCCTTGTAGAGAGACTCAAACTCTCATCAATTTACATTATAACTCTATTTTCCTCCTCTCTGTCTCTTTAGGTCTGCTCTTCGTCTCCCTCCATCTCATTCAAATGTATCTCTATCCCGCGCCAGCTCTATACACACAGTCAAAGACCACTTCTGCAGTTCCTCTCCAGGGTATATGGTTCTTTAATGAAGACAGTAATAATGGTTATGGATATTTAAAAAACGCCTGTCTGCCCTGCACTAATGGAAGCTGTGGCCTCTACATGCAAAGGGTCCTGTCAGAAGATGCTGCCTTTCAAATAATTAGATTATGATCATTGGTTATTTAAACAGTTCAGAGGGAGAGATGTTCCGGCAGAAATGAGAAGACTTGCTCAGACTCAAATGGTACAGATGTACCTGGCAATCCGCGGGCTTTTTTTTGTCACATAAATATCTATGGTTTGATACTTGTGATTGCGTGAGGGACCTCACACAGGTTTCATCTCAATGTGAGTTGTAAAATAAAGCAAAACATTTCTTTTGTTACCCGCTCTGTAACATTAGAGCCTCCTTCAAGAGGAAAAGGACCAAAACATAAAAAAATACAGTTCAGTCAAAGGCCAAAAACTTAAAAACAAAAATAAAAAAAAACACAACATCAACGTCTTTTCCAGAAATCTTGGCACAGTCACTCAGGATAATCCCTTGACCATGTTCACAGTTTCATGTAGAAACTATTGGCTTTCAATTGAAATGATCTCTCAGAGAGCCAACATGAGACTGCTTCGTAAAAAGTTAGTTACTTGGCCATTATTTCTGGAAAGTTGAATTTCTCAAACAAATATTTTGGGCTTCAACCACGGCAAGAGAGAATGGGAGAAAAAAAGTCATTCATCCATCCATCCATCTTCTGCCGCTTATCCCGCACTCAGTTGTGTTATATTAGGATTTCTCTAACACACACCAAAACGATGTAGCAGGATATAAAAAGTGCCACAGGGAGCTTTGGGATAAAATGTCTTTTTATACAGACAAGAACCGACAGAGAAAACCCTCTCTGCCCAGGCCCGTCTTTTAAAGGTGAAGTCGAGGGAAACATGCAGATGAATAACGGTTTTATTGAGAAGCCATCAGACTGAGCGGCGGGGGGCAGTTGTAGGTGGGACATCAGGTCACTTGGATGGAACTGCTGTTCCTCAAATCCCGTGTCAGAGACAGATTGCACATTAATTGAATTCATGCTCTCTTTATATGCTTGCCACCATATGTTTTACATTATATATAGCTGGTGTCTCTGTACGGCATATAGGGGGACTGATTGCAGCAGCAGAAAGCTGGAAAGTGATAGCTATTGCAGCCCCTCGGCCGAGTGGCTGCTCTAAAAAACCTCCATCGTCGTAAGTGATTTAATCCAGCGCAGAACCTTGAAATAATATTTTTCTTAAAGAAGGTAAAACAGTCTGTCAGTGGAGCGTGATAACTTTACATTTCCTGTGAATCATTTGCTACATTATAAAGGAGCGTTTTTTTTTTCTCCAAAGTTTTCAACTTCATTTAATGGGAATTCATAAAAGAAAAAAACAACTGACTGAACGTTAATTATTTCGCAAATTGGCTGAAATTTTCACTTGTATCATCTGACGCAAGGTTTGAAGATTATATATGAGTTTGGATTTCAGCTGAGTGTGTGTGTTTGCTTGTTGCGGCCTTCTTTGGAAAGCACCTCTCCAATAAATGAGACCCAGCGGATTTACTTTGGACAGCTACTAGATGGCCTGCAGGTGTTGCAGCTCAGCGGGCGAGTGTGTGTGCGTGCGTGCGCCTGCGGTGTGTGTTCCACCCCGTAGCAGATTGGTTTGCTACTTTTTAGCGTGCCTGCTCCCCTGCTGTGGGTCTGACAGTGTGTGTACATTAAAAGTAAGGGGGGGGGATTACTCAGAACCCCTGTGTGTGAATATGCTGAGTATACCATGAGATTAGTGCAGACAGCTTTATGCAAAGGGCCCATCATAAATCTGTCCTGCCACAGAATCGAATACCGCCCTCATTTATTATTCCCTAATAGATCGGTCCTTTGCAGTTCCTCCTTGGTTTCCAGCTCGCACCGGGTTGCGGTAAGTTCAAGGACAGAATGGTTAGTGGACAGAGAAGGTCATACTTGAGGTGGAGCTACGAGTAAATCCTCCGTCCTGATTTCCTTTCACTTTGTGCAACTGCCAACTCCAGTGGCCTCCTCCTCTCCCTCCTGCTGGTGTTTTTTTTATGCAATCTGTTAATCTTCATGCACTCCCTTTTGTCTTTAGGTGTTTGTTTTGATGCAGTGCCTCTTTGGCCCCTCCATCCCTTCCGATTCCACATCTCAGAGTCTCCTGTCTTTATTTGCCTTTTTCTCCCATCCCCTACCCCCACCGTAGCCCCATAGTCTCATGTTCACACAGACACACTCTAACACACACGCACACACCCTCCCTTGTCTCCCCGGCTGGCTGCACCTGTGTGCCCGGCTTTGGCCTGGACACAGCTCGGGTTGCCTCTGTGGAATCTGGGAAATGTTGGCGCCATCCAATACTCTGCTCAAAGTCAGGTACAACGGCAGAGCACATGCAGATTGACAAGAGAGAGGGGTTAAAAAATGGTAGTTGATGGAGACGGTATAACAAGTTTTTTTTTGTCTATGGCAAGAGTCTCGTATGAGGGAGTTAGGGTGAGGGGGGAGGGAAGTGTAAGGAGTTGGGGGGCTTAGGTTTGGGAGGATGACACTTGAGTCTTCTCAGCTTGGTGCGGGTTTCATGGTGGGGCAATGCTTGGTTTGAGAAAATGATGTTTCTTCCCCTATAAAAGAGCTGTGGAGAGGAAAAGAGAGGCAGGTCAGTCCCCTTCCGACCCCCCTTCCCTGTCCTCTTCTCCCTTGCCCAGTGTCACCTCTGGCCCCTGACTAACTCCCTGCCGCCCTCCTCAAACCATGTTTCAAAGTGTGGCCACATGAATGGCTCTATTGTTTAAGGCTAAGAAAAGGGAAGGAGGGAGAGTGGTAAGCAAAGGAGATTAGGAGAGCCGAGAAAACAGAGTGAGGGGAAGAGTAATGGTGCTTGGGGGCCGCGTCTGAATCTGATTTATTTAGACATGGTCACTGATGAACTCCACAAAGTTGTTGAAAAGTTCAGGTTCTCCCTTGTTTTTCGTCTCTCTCTCTCATCTTTACTTTCCTGGAAATGAGAATCAGCTATTTATGAGGCCACAATCCTTCACTTTTACACCAGATCTTTTTTGGGGGGATGGGGTGGGGCTCTGTACAAAATGAAAAATCTAAAACTTTATAGTCACTGTCTTGAGAGAGACTCTAATCTCAGGCAAAAAAAAAATGCAGTGCTGTTATATTACCATAAATAAACTGTAAATAACATAAGAAAATGTCACCCCACTACTATGCTAAGTAAACAAAGTTTGAAATGTAGACCATAAATTGTGGAATTCCCCTCTGGAAAAAGCACACTTATTAATAACATTTGAATAAAAAACGTCTTTCAAGCAAGCCTTATACCGCAGCTCAATAAACTTGCTGCTTGGTACTGTTGACTTTGCGCCTCATCCCTGAATGTTAAAAGGGAAAGGGGGAATTTCAAGTATACATGACACTGGTGACCTTGATCTAAAGGACCATCACGATAAATAATTGTAACTTTACTTTGGTATTTCTCTTTAAAATTGTAATCAAATGGGAAAATCGATCTGGGGAAAATAAACAAACCTGACACATTTCATTAGTACAAATATAACTGTCCAGTTAAGTCAGAGAGTATGCCAGGGTGGCTAATAGTGACTTTTCCGTGCTGTCGTTTACCTTGAAACCAGAAACTGTCCCTTGCGTAATGGTGTACCCAGCTATTTGAATGAAGTCCAGCTTTGTTTGTAGAGGGTGTTGCAAATAGATGAAGAGATAATTTGCTGGAAACACGGTTAAATCAGTACAAGGTCCCTACCTGGTCATGCGTACACTCCAAATGTTTAGTTAAACACACACGGTTAACAGCAAATCTGACACCTGAGCCCACCAGGAAAGGTCCCCGTTAGTCTCTACCTCCTTTTGCTCTCCTGTTTTTCTCTTCCTATTTTGTTTGCCATGTTACATCTCCAACCCTCCCCTTGCCCCACTGTGAGTACATTCCCTTTGTCTCACTTTTCTTTCTGCTGGCTCACAGAATGTCTTTGTTGTTGCTACATACTTTGCCTGACATGTTCAATATTTTCTGCTCCCTTCCCTCTCTCACTCCACCGGTTCTTCCTCTTTCTCCATTGCTTTTTTTTCAAGCGCTCCACCTGCCCAGTGGCATTTTTACCTGAACGCACCGTCCTCCTCGACTCGCATATGTACGCCCGTCTGTGTGTGTGTTTGCTTGTCTGCTGTTCTGCTACGCAGTTCGACTGTGACTCAGGGTACCTTCCAGATACCGCTCTTAGAGCACGTCACATAGGAAGCAAAAGGTGCTTGTTTTTACATATGTGTGTCTGTGTGTGTGTTTGCTAAATTGTGTCGGTGGGTTTCAGTGTTCATGTTTAGGAATCTGTACCTGAGTGTTTGGATGTGGGTGGATGTGTTTGTACAAACCTTTTTGTGTTTAGCAGGAGGGCATTCATACGAGTTTTGAATAGATTTTTGTTTGGGTATGTGTGTGTGTGTGTGTGTGTGTGTGTGTGTGTGTGTGTGTGTGTGTGTGTGTGTGTGTATGTGTGTGTGTGTGTGAAGATGTGTATTATCCCATGCCCCTTATTTTGAAATTTCTTTCGTTAAGTTTG
>CAAKHD010003118.1:20482-40981 GCA_901007705.1 Fistularia tabacaria | reverse complement strand
GTGTGTGTGTATGTGTGTGTGTGTGTGAAGACTTGGCTTCAAGCACATCCACCATGTTTACAGTTCTTACTGTAGAAATTGGTGTATGCGCTCTCCTGTCTGGAAGGTGAAATATATGTGTTTGCATTGAGAGAAGCTGAGGGTTTAACTCTCAAGGCTAAGATAACCCCAAGTGACCTTGCTGATGAGAAGTGGAAGAGTGGCCTCTAGGCTCGCCTAGCCAAAGTTCCTCACCACCAAGCATCTAAGTTCCCCTTTGGTGTCAGCCCACGCCAACAGCCTGACATGCCACCGCATAAAGCCCATGTCTCCTGTTCCGAGACTTTGTAAGGCTGTTAGCCCACAGTGCTAAAACACAGACTTAGCCGGCAGGAGAGGGAAGTCATCTGAGATTTAAAGGTACAACATGCAGAGACACTCAAAATCCATCTGTCTACTCCTTTTTTAAGCTCTAATAACTTATCAAGTGAAATTACATCAATTGTTTTGTTGCATACCAGAGGTTTTCAAAACACTGTTGTGCTGCAACCTCCCCCCCCCAAAAAAAAATACTCTATAGCCTCATTGAAAGCAACCTATTATGCTTTTCTCACCCAGTATGTGAACGGTTCCCATTAAACAAAGTACTTCTGTCAGCGAATACCTAAAAGTTGTTCGAGACTAAATGATTAGATCACTGATTTCTGAGGAGTGTAGCATACCAAATGCAGTATTTGTTTTGAGAATGCAAATAGAGAAGTAAATCGAAGGTCAGAGCTCGCTGGATTGCACTTTTGTAGACCTAGAAAAATCATACGACAGGGTGCCCAGAGAGGAACTCTTGTATTGTATGAGGAAGTCTGGAGTGGCAGAGAAGTATGTTAGACTGGTGCAGGACATGTATGCTAGCTGTGAGACAGTGGTGAGGTGTGCTGTAGGTGTAACAGAGACGTTCAAGGTGGAGATGGGACTTCATCAGGGATAAGCTCAATCTCCATGGACCATTATGTTTGCAGATGACTGTGTGGTCTGTATTGAGAGCAGGGAACAGGTTGAGGAATATCTTGAGAGGCTGATGTATGCTGTGGAAAGGAGCGGAATGAAGGTTAGTCACAGCAAGACAGAATATATGTGTCTGAATAAGAGGAACCTGAGTGAAATGGTGAGGCTACAAGGAATGGAGATCAAGAAGTTGGAGGATTTCAAGTACTTAGGATCAACAGTCCAGAGCAATGGAGAGTGTGGAAAAGAGGTTAAGAAACGGGTTCAAGCAGGTTGGAATGGGTGGAGAAATGTGTCAGGGGTTCTATGCGATAGAAGAATATCAGCCAGAATGAAAGGAAAGGTATTAAAGACAGTGGCGAGACCAGCAATTCTCTATGATTTTGGGACAGTGGCATTGAGGAAAAAACAGGAAGCAAAGCTGGAGGTAGCAGAGATGAAGATGTTGAGGTTCTCTTTGGGAGTGACAAGGATGGATAGGATCAGGAATGATTTGATCAGAGGAACAGCACATGTTAGATGTTTTGGAGAGAAGGTCAGAGAAGCCAGACTGAGATGGTTCGGTCATGTACAGAAGAGGGATGGAGAATATATTGTTAGATGGATGCTCGAATTGGAGATGCCAGGCAGGAGGTCTAGAGGAAGACCGAAGAGAAGATTTATGAATGTAGTGAGAGAGGATACAAAGTTAGTTGATGTGAGAGAGGAGGATGCAGAGAATAGGGTTAGATGGTGAAGGTTTATTCACTGTTGTGACACCTGAAGGGAAAAGCTGGAAGGAAAAAAAGAAGTATCATACCAAATGCCATGGGATAGAAATATAGAGCAGAGAAATTAGAATAATTCGAAATTAGAATAATTCCACCCCCGAAACCCCCTACCCCCAAGCCCTCCTGTGTCCTTTCCTCTGATTTACTAGCTAACAAACTAAGAGGAGATGCTTAACACAGAACAAAGTTCCTGCGTCTTAATGCAACCTCTGGCTTTTTGTTTCAGGAAGTCAGCTTGTATCTCTATCGACAAAATCGGAAAAGAACCCCCCATTATTCTTCATATATACATATATATATAGCTCTAATTCCATCTCAACCCCTTCAGCCTATTCTGTCCTTTCCTCTGACAGGCTATCATGAATTAGCCAACAAACTTAGAGGAGAACGTATACACAGAACTATTGTGTCGTAACCCTAGCTCTGGGTTTTTGTCCAGGCAATTTGCTTGTAGCGAAATAAATTAAGTTTAATGATTAATGCATAACAAAAACCGAAGTACTGAATCTTTCCACCAGCTTATCAAGATTCTTTTGGAATCTTACGGACCGATCTTTGTTGATACTTTCTAATGTATACGTTTGTCACAGTTAATATCAAGTCTGTCTAAACAGTTGGTCGGTGTTCTCTCAGCTTGGAAGCCTCGCAAGTTTAATGTATGTGACTGTCACTGACTGGTTTGGCAAACTGGGTGGGGTTTTTACAAAGCAAAGATTGTATGAAGAAAAAAGAAAAAAGCAAACCCCTATTGCATTGATGGGATGCAGAATCCATGGATTTTTTTTGAGGGGGGAGCTTAAATCACAATAATGCCCTACACTTCACTGATGGAGTACCCTTTTAGTTTGCACAGCTGAACTTAATGAGAAACATCCATTAAAAGAGAGGCAATGTTTTTTTGCAGATACAGAAAAAAAAACATCAATTACACGGTATTTATCTACACTGTTAATTGACACATATATCAGCTGGGTTCCAAATTACAGTGAAACCCAAACAGTGATTTATACTATTTGTACAATTGTGGACAGCAATTAGACAAATATCACCCGAGAATTTATTTAGTCTTTCATGGCAGTCGTTATGCAACACAACTAATAGCTTGGTCTGTTTGTGCTTTGCGATTGTTTAGTGTTTATTTTTAATGGACAAACAGTTGCCTGACGGCACATCAAAGAGAATAACTGAGCAGGTTGGAGTGCTGTGACTCCCATGCTCTCCCGCGGATTTGTTGGAAACAGAAAGAGAATCTGAGGCAATGGAAAAAAAATGGGCTGCTTAGCTCTACGCCGATCTTCTTCCTCTCACCTCTACATCAAAGTGTCACTTAACATTCAGCGAGAATGCTAAAATTACAGAAGATCCACCAAATCTCTCTATTCATTTTGGTAATTACCACTATAAACATATTATCCCTCCCCTCTCCCCCCTGTTGGTTCAGGGATTTATTTTAACCTCAGATTAAGTCACTGTATGTGGACTTCTTTGTGTTTTCCCACTGTTAGCCTAGCATGCTAGCATAATCACCCCTGGCCTCTGGTGCTAAAGTTGATAACTCCCAGTGTTTGCCATTGTCAGTGGGCGATGACCATACAATGGGGAAAGACAGCGACTGAGTCATTTGTTACGTTTATTCTCCTCCGAATGTTGCGTTCAGTGTCCTCGGCCCTGCAGACAACTATGAGTCGTACAAAACCCTCCCTCTGCCCGTTTTGACGCCATGCATCGAATATCTCATCAGGCCCTTTCAGTCATTTCACAGCCAAATTCTCCACTGCAGGCAAAAATGAATTAATAAAGAAACCAAAACACAAACCTTTTTTTTAATCAATCCGTTCCATTTGAATGACTTCAGGCTGAAATTTTCCCAGAAATGGAAGGTGTCAAATTGTCATTTTGACTATCAACAAACAAAACTGCACACCAGTCTGATAGCAAAGAAGCATATCAGGAGTCTTATAGACATCAAGACAGGTAATTAGCAAAGTAATTAACTGTACATACCTGAAATCTGGCATCAGAGACGTTCTGCTGATCTGGCATATTTCTCTGCCTCACTGACATGCTTCAGTTCCTGGGATCAAAAAGTTCGATAAGAAAATTAACGTTTAGCAGATAAAAACGTTTTTTTTTTTAAATAGCCTCTTTGGTGTTTGCAATCTTTTGACGTCTTTGTCGTCTAGCTTTTTGATTTTCATATATTTCACTGTGCACACATGAACATCCTTTGTTTGCGGTTATGCCTGGTTCTCAGTTTGGCCTCGAGCAGCAGAAAATAAAGACAAAGAATTGCGCTGCAGACTGTTTTTACAAAAAGAATCGTTAGGGCAAGATATTAAGTTCAAATATATCTTTCTGTGGCTAACTTTGTTTTCCTCACTTTTCCTCAAACACATTAAATCATAAGAATCACTTTGACGAGCTCATGCATTAATGAGGTAAACGATGTTTGGCTCCACTTTAATTTCCTTCATACCAATTGACATAGTTTGAAAGTTTCTTGGGCCAAAGTAGGGGAGTTTATCATCACATATACCCATCGGCACTGAACTGAAAATCATGTTTGAAAAAAAACAAATTTTCGAAATGAAAAAAACAACAACCTTAAAACCCAACATGCAGTTCAAGCTTCATCTACTGGGGAGTTCATGATTGATGTCATTACTGCAAGTCAGGACCAGCTGTTCTTTTTTTCTCCTCAGCTTTCTCTCAAAAAGCATGTTATTTGTATTCATGGTTTCTCTTATTTCTGTAATACGAAATTTCTGCTAGGTTTTACTGGTTCAGAGCTAGGCTATAAGCTAGTTCAAATTACATTGTACAGAATCAGACTACTGGAACTCGGACTGGAAATAAAAGGGGCACCAATCCTTTGTTACACAACTCAATGTTCCATCAAAATGGAGTTGCAACTATTACTTTCAGCTAAAAATACGGTATAATGCTGCTTTAATGGCCGTTTAATAATACCTTCGGTGTTGTTCTTGTTCCAGCGCGTTGCCTGAAGTTCTCTTTGCTTTGTATTCAACTATCGAAGCAAATGTTTGATATTAAAATGTATGAAACAAAGTATACCTGAAAATACTATATGAGAGGGGCTTGCAAGAAAAAAAAAGAAAAAAAAAGAAAAAAGGCATAAATCTTTTTCCAATAACTGCATCCTTCTCCACTCGATGTGGGTATTTATTTTCCCAATGTGGATCATTAACTTGTGGTTAAATTTTCCCTACACTTTTTCCTCAGTGCTTTGGGTCAGCAAGGGAATGTGAGTGCTTTTGTGGTGGAAAAAAAAGCTGTTTGTGCCTCTGAATATAAAATAGTTCCTCTGTAAAGGCACCTGTTCACTGAGACGGACGGAAAATAGGAGCAGAATAAGAGATATAAGAAAGCTGTTTGTTATCTAGCATGAAGGGCATGTTCGTCTGATCTGCTTGGTTTGATATTGGAAAATTTAAATCCATTACCAAATTAAAAAAATAATTTTATGTATGTTTTTGCTTCTTCTTTTCAGGTTCAGGGACGACAAAGGCTATGTGCTCTACCCTCAGATTGGGGACCGGCTGGACCTGATCTGTCCTCCGCTGGACACAGTGAGGTCCACACCGGAGTATGAGTTCTACAAGCTCTATCTGGTGTCATCACGGGAACAGGCGGACCGCTGCGAGGTGATGGGACCCCCCAACATTGTTCTGACCTGTGATGAGCCTACCCGTGAGCGTCGCTTCACCATAAAGTTCCAAGAGTTCTCACCCAACCTGTGGGGTCACGAGTTCAAGAGCATGCATGACTACTACATAATTGGTGAGTCCAGGATGTAGAGTGAACTCTGGATATGCGTGTATGGAGTTTGTTTATGTGTGTGTCTACTGAAATGAGCATCATTTCTTTGTGTGTGAGTGTCGGGTTGGGGTGATGTTGTTGTGATTGCATGGTGGATTTCTAATTGTGTTGGAGTGAGTTTCTTTATTTGATTGATGACACTCGTGATTGTCTGGGTTTGTTGAGCATTATTAGCTTTGGGGACTGCAATTGACCTCGTCTGCTGGCTGATGCACTTTAGGACAAACAAATCAATTTTTTGTTGAATTTAAAATTTAACTACACCATCCTCATCGTTTAACTAATGGATATAATTTCTTAATTTTTATTAAAATATTGTGTGAATTGGGTTTTTTCAGAGCCCCTAAAGCTCCCCAAAGTTTTTTTTTAATTCTGTTGCAAGGTAATATCATACTTGAATGACTCAGTTACTTTTGCGAACTGGACATTATCTCGTGGTACCCGATTACACTAATTTGGGAAAAGTTAAATAAGTTATAATTTACCTACTTAACTTGATTGTTAAAGAAAATAACTGAAAGTGCTTAAAAAATGCACATGATTCGGAAAATATACTCTTTGTAGCATTTGGTATTTCAACCTGTGTTTCTCAAGGTTCTTCCCATAATCGGAGAACAAAAAGTCAGCTGCAGTGTGTCCATGGATTTGTCTTGCTTTGCTACATATGTGGAATTTTGTTATTGGGTGTCTTTTGAGAGGGAGAGAGGGTGTGTGTGTGTGTGTGTGTGTGTGTGTGTGTGTGTGTGTCTGTGTGTGTGTGTGTATACTGTGTCATTACTTTGTCTTTGCCCTGTTCAGCTACTGTGCTGGCCTTGGTGCCTGTTTGTTGTTCCTGCCAGACTCGTGGTGACCACAAATGGCACAGCACAGTTTGTCATGGTTTATTCAGAAGGTTTGTTTGGAGTTAGGCACTGTGAAGACCTCATGAGGTCATCAAGGTAAGCCAGGCCAAGCATTTGTATCAGACAGAGCAATCTCCAAGTAAAGGTCGCGTCAGACGAAACCTGTGGGTTGTTTGTAAACACGGGCCGAGTGGTGGAGCCAAGAGAATTCTGTGCTTGAAACTCAAGCGACTCGTTCAACGGGCGCACACATAAATGTTGAAGGGGAGAGTGCACTGATGCACACCCACGAGTTTTTCGTACAAACACAGGCACTGGAAAAACACCTCAGGAGTGAGAGACTGAGCAGGATATAGACAAAGCTGTTTGACTCCCATAGCTCTCCGCCCACGCACCTGTGAGCTCTATTCACTCAGGTGTGCAAATGCTCTTTTCGCATCTTTTCAACTGCCTGTGGAAAAAGAAACCCTAAAAACGACAAAAAAACAGAGGCAGGAGGAATAGGTAGCTGGGACAGAGATGGAGAGACTCAAAGAGGGAGACAGAAAGATACAAAGAGAATGTAAAATCTGTAAATATCAGTGAAATCTCTTGCCTCTTTGTGTTCTATATATTTGGCCACCGGTTTCAGGTGTGCTTGCTATCAGTCCTCATCTTCGCCTTGTCTGTGAATAGAGGTGAGGCGCCTATTTCTCCTGCTCTCCATATCATTATCTGCATACAAGTACTTCATAGATTAGATTCGAGTAGGTGAGGCAGCATGCAGTGGTGCAGTTAACCTTCTGTGCGTATGTATGTGTGTTTACATACATTGGATTTGCACCCACGGATTGAGAAATTTCAGTCTGATAAGTAGGGAAGGGAAATTAAATCAATCTGATACCAAATTTAATGACTGAATGGTTAATACGGCGAGAGAATCTGACACCAGCAACAGACTCCCCCAAAAGCAAAATTAAAACCACGCACAATTGTGTATTTATGTAGAAAGCTCTAATCTTTTAGTGCAGTGGAATTATGACACTGTGCTACTTCTGGCTATGTAGTGTTTTAGAACTCTCTCTCAGGGAAACATTTGTTTGCATCAATGTCAATGCTGCATTAATGACGACTGTGAGGAGTAGCACTTCTCATTGTAGCCACCCAAGATAGGTGTCAATTTCTCAGTGGTACTTGAGATTTTTAAATAACGAATGCCGTTAATCCCATTTTTACAGCCATGGGTTTTCTAAAGAGGTGTGGTCAGGGGCAGAACCGTGGCTAAGGCTAGTGTGCTGTTATTGAGATCCTTTAAGATTAATTAAGCGACTAATGTCAAACTCTTTGCTCTTTGGACCTCATGGCCAGTTCATCATCTTTTGACTTGGATAAATTGTTTGGGTGGATGTGTCCAGATCAAGATTATCATAGTGTCATCCAGAGGTGAATTAAAATATAAAATTTTGTCCTTCAAGACCACATGTTTACCTTTCATGAGCATTTATGGACTACAAATCAGGTGCAACATCACTGTGGTATATTATTTCACCTTTTTTCTTGTGAAGTTTTTTCTGTGGGCTGTTAGGTAATTTTCAACATATCACCATGTATTTTACTATTAAGTATCAGTGTGTGAATGTATATTTTTTTGTTTAATCAGAAAACATATCTGAATAAAGTAGCCTAGGAATAGACACAACCAAAACGTATCTTCACTGTGAACCTTAGTCGCTGAGCCACAAATTAATTGGGGTTGTCAATGTTATCCAATGTCAACTCAGATTACTTGGTAAACTGGAATTCTTTTTATGAAATAACTCTCCTTGATGCAGTCAACATCTATGCATAAGACAGGTGTTGAAAAAAAATATTGATGAGGACTTCAAGGAAGCTCAGTGGATTTGCCCAAGATAGGCAGTTGACTGGTTGCATTTGACACCAGTCACTATCTAGGCAAACGTGTGAGGTGAGAAATTCAACATGACCGGGTCTTGATGAGATGCCGGATGAATTCTTGTCAGGCTGACTCATTTGTGGCAGACTTAAACACAAGACCCCAATTTGTCACAATAAAACAAACACAATCTCTAGATGACTGAGTCTCAAACCTGTTGTTGTGTTTATCTGAGTTATGGATGCCTGAGAGGAAGGATTTCTGTAATACTTGACAGATGCTTATGTTTAGCTTTACATAGATTGTGATATTTGCAACAAAGTATTGCAATCAGATTTTTGAATTTAACAATTTTGATAACAGTCAACTAAATACATTCATGTTGAACCCTGTGGGACCCGAACTGTACAAGCAAGAGGGCCAAATATGGAGCTCAATCTCCAGTTTTGAGCACCACATTTGAGTCGCTCCACCTGGCAACTGGAGTGTCCAGAGATAGAAGCACCTTTATCTCCACGCACACAGACCCAGACCGATCGATCGACAGCTCCCGCCAAATCGATGATGACTGTAGCACTAGGTCACAGACGAACACACGCACACGCGCACGCGCACACACACACACACACACGCACACGCACACACACACACACAAACACACACCCAACCATACTCACACTTTCACATATTTTCAGACTTTAAGAGGTGAAGGGGACAGGGGAGTAGCTTAGAGTGGAGAGCATTTAGAGCTGATAACTTACTGAAAACTTCACCCGATAGCCCGTGTAGTTTTTTTTAATGAAGAACGCGTCTCGTAGACTCTCGCTGGAGCGTGTGTACACTTAATGAGGCTGCGAGATAATTAATAACAGTTAATCTGACGGCTTGTTTCGAACCACATTTCGACTAAGCTGAAATGACCACATGAGAAGGATATTAGACAACTCTGTGGAGTATTGCGTTCCGGAATTTAGTCACTGCGAATGTATATTTGTTCATGTGTGTGTGAAGGCACTGGCGTATGTGCCGTCTTCGGGGAAATATTGTTTTAATTAACCTAGAGCACAGTGCGGTTTAATTTGCACACTGCAGAATCACAGCAGAAATGGCAAGAGCATCCGTGCTGTGAACAGCAGGAGGAAGCAATGCAGTAGAGAGTAGAGGTTAATTTCAAAGTTAAATCCATTACAGATTAACGCTAACTTGCTTAGAGTCCATGGGGTAATCTGTTTGCCACTACAATGTGTAAACTGAAAACCTCCCTCTGATGTCATTGTCATGCTTCACTGTGTTTTATCACCATTGACGGATGGTGATCGTTGAGATCAAATCTTGGGAAAATGACACATTTCTTTCTGAATACTTTGTTTTCATAAGGCCCAAATGCATCGCAGATGCCCCTGCTTTGTAATCAGATTACTTGAATCCCATTAAAACTGATTCTTTTCTTCTGAGCCCTGGGGAAAGAAGAGAAAGAGTGGGGAAATTGATTAGTTATACTCATTGAGTGATGTTTTCATTCATAACATAAGGTCAGAGTTTATGTAAACCCATTTCCCTGTCACACACTCATACTATCTGGGTTGTCTGAGCCCCCCATCCACCAGCCCACGCTTAAATGCCCCACATGCAGTGCACTAACTCAATCCACAGATCAAGTCTTTCACTGCTTTTAATAAATCTTTTCATGAATAAAATTTGAAATCAGACGCCTGTACTTCGTGTAATACATAACCACTGCACGTGTGCATACACAGGCGCGCACACACACACACACACACACACATATATACACATACATACCGAAAACACACACACGTTCACCACCATCAGAGTATGGTTTTGATCTGTCTTCTTTAATGAGAACTGAAGGAGCCCATGCCCAGCTGATCTGCCCTAAATGCATGAAGAGAAGTGTTTTTGTCAAAACTGGGCTGCAATCAGCTGATCTTCAAGGGTCAGTACAGTACTGGTATGGCATTTTTCGATTTAAGCACCGTGGTGTAAGACGTTTTCCTCTTCCCCTTACATCATTATTATTGAAGTGATTTTGTTCACGATGCATGTGTGACTGCATCATGTGACATGTCGTGTATTGAATTTCATGAATTGCACGAATGGCCTCGGTGAAGTTTCTTTCTTTGATTGTGGGGACGTTGTGCATGGGTTGCAAGTGTCAGTTGACACACAGGTAGTGTCTTTCATCTGCAGTGTGGCACTGAATTCAGCGGGGTCACTTGCAGTCATTGCTTCTCCTCTCAGGGGAAGGCAGCATAAACACACACACCAATGCATGCTTGTACACCAAGTCATCATTCAACACTTCCATAAGTGTATAGTGAGAGACTCAAATTCTCCACACATCTATACATTTAAAGCAAACACACAAGCACTCACAATAGTCACTCAAGTTAACATATGCAGGCTCACACCACCATGCACAGGGGCTTTCTCATGAATATATGCACTCACACACATTGGCACACAAGAAATCTTGTGGTTGTGAACACACTCAAAGTAGGCTTAACACACACACATACACACACACACACGCATGCACACGAAGTTGGTTGGATGTGTTGTCATGAATGGGTCAGTTGCAGAGGGATGGCATTGTTGTTGTTGTTCCATACTGAGACAGATGGCTGAGTGTGTGCGTGCACAGATGCAGGTATTGCGCAGACGTTGTGTGGTTGACGATGCAGCTGGCGTGTGCATGTGTGGTCGTGGGGTGGACATAAATGTATTTTCTATGTGCGTGCATGAATAGGTCCCAGTGGTGTGTTTATGGAGCAGGGCCCCCGGGGCTTTGCAGAAAGCCTGGTGCTTGCCGTCGCATAATAGTAGAGATAAACAACCTCCCCCCACCCCTTACTAATATGAATAATACAAAAGCTGACTGGATCCTAGAACCTAGCTCACCTTGAGAAATAGCTCAGTATGTTAGCATGTGTGTGTCTTTAGAGGAACTGATGAGATTTTGGAGAAAGTTAGTGTGCATCTGTGCTGCCTGTTGTTTGTCATTTGCACACCCTTTTCAACAAACTTCATTTTTCTCCTTGTTGACAGGCAACTGTTTCCCTCCTCCCTGCCTCTGTTTGTCTTTTTCTGTTCAGTCTCATAATTTACATGTTCACACATTTATTGTACATTCAAGAATCTGAGTATCATGCTTAACATTCTTGTATCTTTCGTACATCCCTGTACATTGTTGAACAAGGTGTGACCTGTGTGTGTGTGTGTGTGTGTGTGTCTAATTGTTCGACAGCACAGGTCGGTGAGGGGCGTGCAGACAGCAGTGTCATAGTTTTAAAGTTCTGCAAAGGTGCTTGCTGGTTTATTCATTAGGGTTAAGCTGAAATAAGTGACACAGAATCCAGATACAATGGCAGGCGAGGGAAGAGGGGAGAGAGCAAAGAGGGAACAAAATGGTGAGCGACAGATGAAGAGAAACTTGGAGCGCAGCAGTAAAACCAAGAGTGCAGTAAATGAGAGAAAAAAGACAATGGAGGAGAGGAAGCGGGGAGAAATGCTGCACTGCAGCCGAAATGAGCTGCACCTCTCTGCCACTCTGCGTTAGTTTATGATTCTCCCTGTGCGTACTTGCGTGGCTGTGAGTGTGTGTATGTGCGTGTGTGTGTGTCTGAGTGACAGAGAGAGAGAGACAGCCAAGTTGGTGACTGCAGTGAGGGGGTAAAGTGAAGGATATCAGCAAAGGATGGGATAGACTATGAGATGGAAGGATGGGGAGCAGCAGGATAGAAGAGGTGTGGGATCCTGGGAGTGTTGAGAAATCTATATCTGCTGAATATTTGATCAGGTTTAAGCCCTCTGATTTTAGCCTCCTGCAAGGCTCTAAAGCAACTGCAGGCAGAGGGCAGAGAAAAGGAAGGGCCACATGAAGGAGAGAGAGAGAGGAGATTGAAAGAGGGAGTAACAAGACAACCACAGTCAGGGACTTTTGGCAGGAGTGGACTATCTTTTTGCTCTAAAATCCCTCTGAAATGGAATTAATATGTGTGACTCTGTATAATCCATCATTATGTCCATCATAGATAAAGTCGTACATCTATAATACCAGACATTTGTCTCCTATTATCTTATCTCAACGCTGTTTAATAGCAACCACTTTACAAGCAGACGCTTCTGCACAAGCTGGAAAATGACATAATGAAGCTGAAAATCAGATCTGAAGCAATTTAAAGACTCAAAACATTTCCCCATTTTGTTCTTGTTATATTTAGAGCTGCAGGTCAAACAACCATTAGTCAGTAGGAAGAGTCTTATGCTTGATTCATGGGTTTCCAGAGCTATGGCTAAAGAATGAGCTGAAGCAAATCAGACTAAATGTCTTTAATATCTCTCTCACTATCTATCCATTTTCCCAAAAAGAGAACAAGACTTAGTGTTAGTGAAACCAGCAGGAGGAAAACTGTAATAACAGGAACCATTGTGCATCAAAGCTGTTTGTGTCACTGGTACATCCTCTTTTAGAGTGGAAAGCTTGTTGTGCAGTCTTCGTCACCTATTGTGTCAATTTTCAGGTGTGTACATGAAAAAAGAAAGAGTTTGCAGACCATGCAGACGGTTGTGTTGCACACAAAGCAAATGTAGTGTTTGGGGAACTAAGCTTGGATTGATTGCTGGAGGTTAAAAAAAGAAGTGCGACTAAGTCATTCATTAAGTAAAGGACAGACAATGTTTACATGGTTGGGCCTTTGACTTATTAGACATAACATATGTAGGGCAAGACTTCCAAAGTCATGTTAAGAGGATAAGGACAACCCCATGGAGGTGACATGCAAACACGGCAGGCACACATTAGCTGTCTTTTAGTTGACATCAATCATGAATTATCATTCAAAATATAACAGTGCTCGAGCCGCTTTGCATGACCACTTGCTCCAGTGTTAGATCGCGCAGATAAATATGCCTTATTAGGCTTATCCAACTGTTTCTGAAGACCCAGGGAGCTGAATCACCAAGCTTACTGCATTCTGAACAATACTGTGGAGATGATGATTCAGCCACTTCGTCCTCACACTCCACATAAGTAAAGTCACGAAAGACACACAAGAGTAGATATTGTTATCTTTTTGGGTACACATCTTTGACAGTGCTTCATACCATTTAAATCCTATCAGAGAGGCCAAAAACCCTATGTTTATGGGCCATCAGCCCCATTATTCGTTGGTTACTTTTGGACCCATTATATATAGTTAAAACATGCCCACACACCCACAAGCACACACGCAAACCTCCAGGAATCAAAGGGATAGAGACATAACTGATAAAGGTGATTGATGTTACACTTTGTTGAAATAAAAGAACAAAATGTTCTGACAGTCTGCTGGTGGGTGTCTCCGACACATTCAGAAATATTTACTGCTTTACTTGCAGCGGCACGCAGTCTGATTTTAAAAGGGATTTCTAAAGGCTCATTATTGTAGTTTTAGATTTAACACACCCGCTGTAAAGGTACATGTTCACTAAATCTATGGTTCCATTAGGGAACAATGAAAAAAAAGTCTTTTCAGGCATTCTGTTTCCATCTCATTGCATTAAGATTGTGTATCCATTGTATTGGGTGCTTTCAGATATGCAGACCTTTGAACCTGGTCAAACTAATGCAAATGTTGGGCCATCTGATGCAGTAGATCATGCAGGTGGACCGTACTGATGATGAATAAATACAGATTTCAAAAATGTGTGCCATCTTTCTATTCAGAGATATTTTCAGAAAGATATTTAAGAGAGAATTTACTGCTGCAAGACCAGGCTGATGCTCATTCAGGTGTAGCCGTGATGTGTTATGCGCTTGTACCGACCCCCCTCCCCACCCCAACAACCAAGCAATAGCTGGATAAGTAAGATGCCAGACTTCATAAATCAAGCCAATGGACATGTGTCATGGTATTTTTTTGTCAACACAGTCATTTTCTGATGCCTACGAGAATTGAAATTCATTCATTAATTTCACTGCTTTTCCCGCACAAAGGGCTGGAGGGGTGCTGTGGCCATTCCCAGCTGTCATTGGATAGAAGGCGGGGTTTAACCTGGATCAGTTGCCATTCTATTACGGGCCACACAAAGAGACACATAACAGCCAAGTTTCTCATTGACATCAATAGATAATGTCGCACCTACTATATAGTTTTGGACTCCTTGAAGAAACTGGAGGACCTGGATGGAACTCAATTAGGCAGTTGGAGAATATGCAGACTTGAAACATGCCCATCAAACTTGGGACTAAGTTGTAAGTATTTAGACTTTATTTTGACTGACTCAGCAACAACAACAACAAAAAAAGAGACTCAACTCATTAGTCAGTCGGTGACTTGAACGTCCACCAGTTAAACAGGAAACTCTTTGGCTGGGGACACGGCTAGTGGTATTAAGATCAACAGTCTCAAAAGGAGTCTAACTTTACTCATCTCTCCCCCAATATTTACCTAAATGTAAAACAACAATCTGGACTGTTAGATACTTCCAACCCCATTATTTAGCCATGAACCTCTAGTCGGCACATCGTCATCATGATGTATGTGACACGGTGAACTATTATGTATCCAATTCATTAATCTTGCTTAAGTTTCTGCGACTGCACACCTATATCTCCTGTGACTTAATGGTGTGGAAAAATCCATTCAACTTTTAAACAGTTTATTTTATTAATTCAAATGAAAAATAGGTCTCTTCCAGACCAGAGCCTCCCCTTCCAGACCGCCATGAATCTTACATACATGTAAAATTTTTGGTTGAAAAAAAAGCAAATTTTTTCACTTCAAAAGTGTGTAAGCTTTCACTTACCCCGCAGCTCACAGGGGACGCCCAAGAGTTCACTAGAAGCCGGCCCCTTACAACTATTTTGAGGTGGACCCGAGACTGCTTTTTTAGCTTGCATCACATTTTTCACACTTTGCCAAACACATCGAATTCTTGAGGCACCTGCCTCTGTTAAACTCTCATGTGTGAAGATAGCCAGAAATAAAGTGCAGAAATGGAAAATAGAATAGAATAGGCCGGCAAAGGTTTGGTGCAATGGCTCTGAATAATTTCGCTTTTCGAGGTAGTTTATCTGCATCTCTCAGCATGAGAGGAAGGAAGGCTCTTTTAAAAATGTAAGAGTTCAAATAATTAAACTGGAGATTGTCCTGTGCTCTTTATCATCTACATTGAAATGTGTGAAAATGTTTCATGCCCATCACCAGGATGTGGCCCCAAAAAATGTAACACTATGTTTTTTGACACCTAAATTACACAATACAAATGAGGCCATGGCATCTCTGCTAAAGATAATAGAAGAAGGGAGAGAGACAAGGATGAGCTGATGTAAAGTGACATTGGGAGAGAGCGGGGTATTATTTGGAGAGGAAAAAAGAGAGAGAGGGAGAAGAAAAAGAGAGGAAAAGATGAAAAAAAAGATGTGTGCCGAGTGTGAGTAAAAGAAAGTGACAGATCGCCCGGCCGATTTAGGTCAGCAATCAGAGCTGTGCTACTGTCTGCAAGATTGTGTGTGTTTTCTGGTATGTGTGTGATGTTGGTAGGGAGCTCGTGTGTATGTAGGCAGAGGGCACATTTGTGGGTGTTGGTGTGCGGTTGCGTGAGTGTCATATCTGACTCTTTCTGTGGAGAGTGGACAGTTTATTGGAGTTTTTGTGTGTAGTCGTGTCGGGGGGGGTTGATTGCGTGAGTGAGAAAGTGCGAATACATCTCTCTCCTGTTAAAGGTCACACAAAAAGAATCCCTCCCTAATTGGACTGGGGCTGGTTAACATTGTATGATTCATGTAACCTTCCTAGACTGTGTGTTTGTCTGGCGGATACACACTCTCAAACACACAACTTTTTTCATGCCCCATCACAGCTCGACAGACAAAGGCGTCATTGTGTTGTTGCCTTCTGCCCAGGAAGCTTTTGCAGATGGAGGTGTCTCCCAGCTATCAGACATGTGGGGGGTGTTCGAAACAAACGCACCTCTCGGCTGACCCCTGCCATCGGTAGAAAGTATTAGCTTGCTAATATAGCTTTTGATTTAGTGTCCAGGTTAACACAAACATGACCTCCAATCAACATAATGAGAAAATTCACTCGGACAGATTGGTAGGAGCACACAGAAACACTGATGTGTGTTCAAATGCACACACAACAGCACACACATTAAAAACTCAGTCATCATAATCTCTTTTTTTGTTCATAGTACTCGATTATTTTGAGAATACATGCTGTTTTCTGTATTTGTATTGGTGAGATTAAGCAGGGCTGGATTAAGGGCACCTTCATCTTGCTTTAGTTTAGCACAAAGGCTAAGACAGGGTATTGGCCGGGCTTATTCTGTATTATTTATCATGAGCCTGAACAAACCCTCGCTCCAGGTATCATCTCAGAACACTGTCTGAAAAAAAGCTTTTTAGATAAACCCTGGTTAGTTGTTAGACTTGGTAATGTTTGAGGTTGACAAAGCTGAAATGAATCAATTTTAGTTTCTTTTTGTCTGCTTCTTTTCTGCTTTTATGAAGTGCATGTTTACCATCACTTATTTGATTACAAAGCCCAAGAAATTGCTGGAGCTACAATATTTATAGTCCTAGCATAGCATGAAAAATGTAAGAACGCTAGCCCCATCCAAAATGAGAATGCTAAAGTTAGCTTTTCACTTAAATGTTTTAGTTTGTGTGACACAAGGTTTTACTCAAGTTAAGTTATTATGCGTTGCTGGTTAGTTATTCTTATTTTCTGATGCCAGTGGGACGGTGCTGTGATGTTTTTCGCCCAATATAGAAATAAAAAAGAATTTACATTTTGTTTTCATTTGAAGTTTTCAGAATGTGCAACTCAGAAGTGCCCAAGAATCATTAATTTTGATTTGGGACATGACAGTGGATTTTAGAAGTCTTGTTTGGTGTACGTTGAATTCTTTGTGGACAAAGCCAAACCAGCTGCTTACATGCTCACTTCAGCAAAGCATATCCTCACTCTAGCACCGTATTTATAAGATTAAATTGGTATCAGTTTTCTATCCAAGTACGATTAAGATGACAAATGAATTATGTTCCTCCGAAGGAAGCGCCCAAACGCAGTCTGTAATGTTTAGGTGATGAGTTTTTCTATAGGTTACAGGCCATGTGTGAGCAAGATTATGGTCTTCCCAGAGACGGATTGAACCTGGCAGCTGTTGAGTAAAAAAATGGAGACAAAAAGGGAGGAGCAGAAGGAAAAAAGTAAAAGAAAGTGTAAATTAGAGGGAAACAGGCAAGAATGAATAATTGAAGCATGTGGAAAAAGGAGGAGGGAAGATAGGAGGGCAGGCAATGGTCGACTCCGGACGGGCTGATGAAAGGATTTTGTGTGCTGTGAGGAGACAGTAGAAAAAGACAGTGTTGACAGTCAGTGGAGCAAGAGGGCCCATGGCTCAAAGACACAAGGACAAACAATCAGCCTCAAATCCTTTTTAACCACCATTTAAGCGGCCCTAATTACCCCCCAAAACTCCACAAAGAACATCATTACCATGGGGTGCTCGTGCACGTGTGTTCTACTGCGCACGATCTCTGCTTGTTTATTGAAGAGAGATTCATTAGTGGGCTCACTGTTTACTTGCTGTCGACTAATCGACATTGTGGTGAGATGCTTTGGATGCATTTGACAAGTCCAGTGCCATTTTTTGGAACCACACTTCCTCTTCCCATCAAACACTCTAAAAATCACCCCAAAACACACACACACATATTCCATCTGAGTCTCTCTTTACCGGCATGAAACTGAAAAGTCAACAGTGCCAATAAAAGCTGAATTCGTTGCATGTTGTCCACTCTGTACAGCCAAGGGTGTAATGATTTTTCTTAAGTATCTGCAAATCATGTGAGAAAAAAAACAAAGCATGGGAATGAGCGACCCTAACCTAACTAACTGTGATGATGTTCTCGTGGTCTGCGTGAGAGGCTCTGCGGTGCCACAGGTTTCCAGATTTGGGTGGGTCGTTGAGAGCTGGGCACATCTCGCAGCACCAAGTGATGCGGGGAACCTTTCAGATGAAGACAACTTTGAGTAGCCCGTGTAGTTCCAAAATTAATTTGTTTGGTTCCCTTGGGGGTGGGGGTGGGTGGCTTATCAGCCATATTACTACACATCTGCTGCTGCTGTATGCACTGATTATATATTGATGGGGGTGGGACAGATAATTGAATGGCTTCATCACAGTGGGGAGTGCATAGGCTCCACTTCAGACTACCTCAAGTGGATGGGGGGGCAGGTTTGTTACTTTTGTGTGTAATACCCCTTTGTGCGCCTTAGCCCACCCCCCTAGTCCCAGCTTTAGATCCAGACCCCAACCACAGTTCCAACCCTGCTAACCAGTGGCTTAATACATGCAATTAAGAAGCTAATTAGAGTAATTAATTCAGCCAGGGCCGGGGCCCAGCCAGGCTTCTATTCACAGCTTTGGAACTGCCATAATCCCCCACCCTCTACACATACACATACACACACACACACGAACACACGTACACACTAACACACACAGTCATATTAACCACACAAAGAATAACACACACTCAGACACCGCTACGCTCTCATTATGAGCAGGGTCTTTGTCTGCCTATGTGTGCGCTGCCAGAGAAGTCGGAGATGAAGAAAAGGGCGTAAATAAAGACGGAGAAAAAAGTGAGGCAGTCAGTCCGGTATAATGAGTGAAAACAGTGAACTAATTCATTGGCACCTCCAGACTTGCTCAGTTGCTCCCTTGGTGGCGCTGCAAGAGAAGAGAGCCCCGTTGTGGTGGATAGCGTCTCACCTCATCTGCAGCAACAGATCTGCTGTCTTAGCCTCTGGAGGCCAGCCGGCTAGAGGCAAAGACAAGGTTTAAGGGAGAAAGCCCAGTCTGTTTTATTGGTTTAACCTCTATTTATCCAGGTTTGTCCCTTTTGAAGATTTAAGAACTGTTACAAGCCTGACCTTGCCAAGAAAGCACTATTACATTTACCAGGTCCATTTCAAATTATTTAAAGCTTTAATTAAGAGGAAAGTCTTGTTTTTATCCTTGTGTTTTACAGTATAAAAGGGCAAACGGAGCAGTTTGTGTGTCTTCTATGATTCATACGCGTGCCGTAAACCTTTTGATAGCAGGCATTTGGCCCAGTTCTCGGCGTAAAGAACGCAAGTTATTCCAGGTTTGTTATTTTAGGAGCGTAATTAGTGAATATGTGATGAATTGAAGATTAGAGCAACAGGACAGATTTACTACACTTGGAGCGCTCCGTTTTAAATGGATTACTGATAAAGTAATCAAAGAAGTTTAGGCGGTAGGAAGAAAAGGCTGCGCGAGCCACAAATATGACACAGTGTGACAAATTAGACATAGTTTATTTTAGAGTGGCACATTATATGACGTTCTAATATGACTGGCACGTTTGCTGCAGAGGCAGTTTCGTTCATTCTTTCTTTTTTTTTCCCTCAACCAGTCCTAATATGAAACTGATATTTTTAGCCAAGTGCTCTTCTTTGAAGACACTGAAGTGCACTCTGTTATGCTCCCCGAGTACATCACTTATATCAATACTTACATTTTCACCAAATCACTTCCTGTAATGTGAGGTTTGTCAGTCAGTCAAGGGAAAATGTCTCTCATCTGCCATTTTTTGGAATACCGCAGCTTTTTTTGCAACCAAGGCTTTTAAAAGAACTGCGAGCAGTCCTTGGAGGTAGGAGTAGTGGGCTTTTGATCCTTTGGGAGGAGTGTGTGCTGTTGAGTAAAAATATGTGAGTGGCACATTTAGAATGTGAATTAGCCAAGGCTGTTTTTACACCACAACCCCACACTTGACCCTGTTAAAAGTTTCAGTCAGGTGAGTAACTCTCTTTCTCTTCCCCCAGATCTGTCACATACGCTGTTTCTGTCTTTCTGCATGGATGTCACTCTGCCTGTGACTCCCTCCGCACCGTACTCTTTTACTCTTTTAGATACTCCACTCTCGCCTGTTCCCTGCTTTGAGTCAAGGCTGCATGAAAAAGTGAGCAGTGCAGAGGTGCATGTACTCCTCTTGCCATCAGATATATGGAGAGATAATAGTTTTTCCACAAGCAAATTTCATGCATGAGCCAAAAGATGAAATCAGAAAATGAAAGCTATTGGTTTTTCTAGATAGAGGCAAAAATGAGTATTTTAATCAGATGTTGGTGTCAGACTCAACGGCAAA
>CAAKHD010003115.1:106755-128623 GCA_901007705.1 Fistularia tabacaria | reverse complement strand
AAGAGAGTTTGTCCCTGTTTGGCTGCTCAGGTTGTGAAGATTTGACAGCCTGATAGTTTATTTTTGTCAGACTGATTTTTTTTTTTTTTTTTTCTTTTTAACAGTCTTTTAGTACTGCACTTGTCCTGGTTAAAGCAGCTTTATTTAAATAACAAACAGGTAGAATGATGTGAGTTTTTGAATGGTAATATCTTAAAATTAAATATTTGTCATAATGCAGCAATAATTGAAAGAATTTTCAGTCTTTGTATCATTTTTCCTCTTGAATTCAATAATATATCCCACAATATACTATTTTTCAGTGTAACATGTGTTAAAAAAAAAAAAACCACTTTCTCCAACAAAACATTTTAGCCGGTTTAAATAAAGTGAAGCATCATAAGAAATATCATGCTTTGAATGGAAAATATTATTATTGCTTACAGTACCCCTTTCATCATTTAATTGAATGTTATTTTTTTTCTACTAAAAAAAAACCCTGAGTTTTTAGTCCCTGACTGTCATTCAAGTAAACATTCAGTCATAGAAATGATCAAACTCATCAGAATCACTGGGATCTTTGTCCAGCGCTCTGTCAGGTTCCACTTGAAAAATGTCCATGTTGAAAGCTACCGGGGGGGAAAACTCAGTAAAAATTACAAGCGTTAGAACTTTTAACAAAAAAAAAAATGACCTGATTTTTATCATTACTTTACCTTTAGGTTTCTCATCTGTTGAGTTTTTTTCTCTTAAAAGAAAAAATGTGATAGGTCAGGTCATGCTGTTTTCATCCAAAATACAACAAGAGATTCCAAAGTCAGCCAAATTTCTGAAGTTGTGCTTGGGTTGAATTTCAGTAATTATTTCAAAAATCACCTAAGAATCTTACAAATTAAAAACATTGAAAACAATTGAAAACAATTGAAAAGATCCTCTATATGCTTTGCCACTTGGGGACTGTAGGAGTTGCAGGTTGTGCCCTTCGTTTAGGACCTTAGCAAAGTCTTTCAATACATTTGCTCGAAAGAATAATCTTTAATATTAAAAAAGCCACTCACATTCTTGTCATCCGTGCTTGAGGAGCAAGAAGCTGCTCAATATCTTCATCACCGGATTCATCTGATTCCTCCTCAGATGCTTCTGTTTCAGTGCCCTCTTTTAGGTCTTCTTGCACTTCAGGAATAGCATTGATCTTTTTGTGTCTAAACACAGGAGACTTTAATTCAGATCTCTGTCATTTATTTGCAAGAAAAATAACAAATTTTCCATTTATTTCACCTGTTCTCCTGTGGGGAGATGATGCTATCTGAATCTCCATCTTCAGGTTCTGTTCTGTCATAGTCCATCCCACTCTCCAACTCATCCTGGCTTCCCCCACTTTCATCCTCGTACATCTCTTCACTCTGAGAGGCAGCAGAATCCTTTTTTCCTCTGTCGCTGTTTTCATTCCTCATTTTGTCTGATAGCTCGTCTTCCTTTTCTTTTTTGGACTCGTACTTTACCACAGCTGCTGCGATTTCCTCCTCTTTTTCTGAAGATGAGGAACTGGGATCATCCTTCACATCGCTGTCTTTTTGTTTTTCATGTCTCTGGCTATTCAGCTGTTCTTCATCACCAATACTATGTCCTTTGCCTTCTCCATCTTCACCCAACCCTTTCTCTTCAGAGCCACTACTCTGCTGCTCTTCAACGTCATCATTTGACTGCATGCTCCTTGATTTCTCCACCTGGCATCTTGTTGCCTTGCAGCTTGCTGATTTTCTTGACGGTCTTCGCTTCACATTTACTCCCTTACATTTAACTGATGAAATCTCTGACTCATCACTGGTAGAGTTGTGATTTTGCCTGTCATCCCACTCATTCCTGGTCACTCCCTTAGTCCCATTTTCTTTCTTTGGAAGCACAGTAGGTTGTTTCCCAATTTTTCTTCTCATCCCTCTTCTGGCATTACCGCCTTTCTCTGAGAGAGAATTCTTTTTAGAGGTTTTGCCCAGTGTATTTGAGTTAATGACAATCGGACTGGAAGCCCTTGATCTGATGTAGAAAAAAAAACAACATAAAAGTAACGATTGAATATAGCTCAAAAAAACAACCATGTGTTATTAACAATTCATTTGATATCCACAAACAATAACATGCTGTTGACAGGCTTTCACTCTTTCTTCCTTATTTTAGTTCTTTGCATTCTACATGATTTACATGAACAGTTCACAACAAAATCATTCTTCCTCTTCCCTATCATGGCACTTACAGTAGTTATCTAGACTGTTTTGCTTGAGGTTGCCGTCCTTTAAAGATTCTTAGCACCAGGGGGGATTTCAGCTCTCTTTTTAATACAGTTTGACTGAGTGAAGATACTCTTGTGCTGGTCACCGTGCTAAAAATTTTACAAGCTGATAGCTACATCAAAATCCTTAACTCACTATCCATCTTCCATCTCTCTATCTGGTTCTATTTGTTTCTAACTTATTTCTCTTAAACGTTGACACCACTTATGTTTTATTATCTTTTATCTTTATTTATTTAATTCTGCTAATCTCTTCCTATTTGTTTTTTTTTATTTCTGTAAGGTTCATCTGAGACCACTCATTTTTCTTAGAGATCAATAAAGTATTTCTGATTCTTCCAAAATCAGCAGTTATTAACCAATTCAGTTTCTGTACCTATTACAACAGTTTTTATTTTAAGGTTACATTATATTTCATTGTGCCTCTCATGTCTCCTTACCTGCCAAATATGTGAGCATTCTGTTCATAGATGTTGCAACAGATGGCTTGTTTATAAAAGAAGTAACTTGAAATCAACATTAATAACAACCTTTTTTTGAGATGGTAGATAGAATGTAATCAATGTGACCAAATGCAAATATGTAAGCAAGTTTCAACAGCTGGTAGCGACAACCAGAAAAAGAAGTCAAGACAAGACATGTACTAACTTACTCCTGAAGGGGGCATATTTCACACTCCAAAGGAGAACATTGTCCTCCTTCTCGTTTCTTTTCTCCTCTGAATTGGCCCAAATCCCTACCACTCTCACTGTTTTCTGCAGCTTCACCAGACAGACGAACTGTGTAATGAAGATTCATAACATGTAAACCACACGGAGATGGATAAACAATAACTTTAGTTGCCCTAGGTTCGAGGTATTTATGGAAAGGGTCGGGCTATCATTTTTGCTGGTCTTACCTGGTTTGACATCCAACCCCTGGCAACTCCTCCGACTTTCACTCCCTTTCTCACTGACTGAGCTGAGTGTTCTGTGCATTTCCTCTGCTGTAGCCTGAGCCTCTGACCTCTCAGGGGGAGACTCCTCCATATGGACATAGCTCCTTAGTGCCTCATACTCAGAAGGCATCCCAACTGCTCCAGGCAACCAAGAACAAGGGAAGTCAGCCAGGATGGAGGCCCGGGCCAGAGTGTATTGCCTGGGTGAGTAGCACTGATGAGCAGTTGAAGGGAGAGATTGAAGGATTTGAGAAGTACTATGATAATCGGAATGCACTTGGGCAGGAAACTGATTTGTTGATCTGCCTGTCTGAGTGAGCCAAGATGAGTGCATGGAGGAGAGGTAAGAATTTTGACTTGAGTTTGAGAAACCGTTGCATCCTTGAGATGTAAAGACTTTCTGTGTTTTTTTGGTTGGACCTGTAGATAGACACAGTGTGGTCAGTTTGTATGAGCAAGGATAGATTAAAGTGTTAATTTCCTTAATTGTATAAAATAATCGATATGTTCCTTTAACACTGAAAGTTTCATCGCAGGACTTTCTCGTAGTGTGCAAAGACAGGAACAAACCATTTGAAAGTGAAGGTTGTTCAGCAGAGGGCTTCGTCTTCTGTTCTTCGGTATTTTTAACACACATATTCATATACTCCTCCATCCTCTGTCCAAAATACACAGGTTTGTCATTGATTGTGAGTCATGTTTAACAGTATAAAATGATCAAGTGTCTGAAGGGTGTTGAACACAAATCTAATTTCATTACATGTTTCAGAGATTGATTGCACTCTTATCCTTAAATCTGCAAATAAATTATGCACAAAGTTTCAGGACGAGTTTTCAGGATAATACAATAATAAGAGTACTTATAAAAGACAATACTAAGTATATTGTTGTATTCTGTACTGACTATTCTCTGAGCAGCTCGTGTTTTCTCTTTGAGTTGCTGCTGCCAGGAGGGGGCTCTGTCCTCCAGGTAATGCTCATACTCCAGCTGGATGGGTCAAATATTCGATGATTTTGATGCAAGTGATGATGCAAATTCAATATTTTATGTTTGCCTGAAAAAAAATGGATCTCTTTATGAAACACCCATGACTGTTTACCCGTATAGTTTTCATGTCAGCAGTGCGGATCATCATCACACTCAGCATATCCTGAGCTTCCTCAAACTCCTGCAGCAGCTGCCTATTGCAATGCTGGGCTGCCAACTCTCTTTCCTTTAGCTCTTGCCAGTGTTGTTGCAGCTGCATCACTTTCCTGTAAAAATCAAATGTATTCAATTATTGAAACATGTACAAATTGATCATAATAGATATAGGGAAATTATCACAGCATATTGTCTATTTTCTTACAGTTGTTGGTGTCTCTGAAGCGAAGAGACACTTTGAAATGTCACTGACCTGTTGATATCAAAGGAGAGAGGGCCATATAATTCAGCACGGGATCATAGACACAGACACCACATGAGAGAAAAAAAAATCCTCAGCCTTACTTAAATAACAGATAGGGGCCTTACCTCTTTTTTAGACACTGCTGGTGTTCATTTGTGAAAGTGCCAATGTTTGCGCTGGTCAGATTTCCAAGAGACAGTAATTTCTCTTTGGGTGTAGCCATGACAGGAGGCTTTCAGTTGACTCAGGGATTAACTGGGATTAGTCAGTGCACTGGGGGGAGGAAATACAGACCAGAATCATTATATAGTCACAGTGATTCAATGATCAGTTCTCTCAGGAAAGATTACAATGACTTCCCTTGAATTTCATTTCTAACAAAATATAGTTAAGGAAAATATCTTACATATTTAAAAAATCCCAATGAGGGAAAAGACTGAAAAGGACACATATCTCAGTCAGGCTTTAAAATTACATATTTATTGTAGGAACTACAGGGAAGTGGCTTCTGCTCAATATTTCCAGCAACATCCACAGTCAGGACAGGTCATGTTCTCAGGATTGACAGCAGTGCAAACCACTTAATACTAACTTGAAATAAACACAATGATTTTAATTTAATATTTTTGCAGCATTCCAAATGGAAGCAATAATACCTTGTGGTTACAGTTATTAGGATATTGAGGGTATCGTTTTAAAATATTACATTGGCACAGCCAAAAATGGGGGGTGGGGGGGACAATAACCTGGTGGTGGTGATTGACTTTCATCAAAATGTATTTAAAAGTCAGCATCAAGGGTTAATGTACAATACAAGGTTTAATAGCATTAGTTTGTAAATGTGAAATGTTTTAAAGGTGACGGACTTATTTGGATGTAACACAAATTATAAAAGAAAAACCTATTCCTGTTTCGCGGGAAATCTCTTAAAAACTTATGGGAAAAAACTGACTCCAACGATAATGACAGATCTCAGTTTATATTCATAGATTTTTTTTCTTGGAATGATTCTCTGTAAGTAAAGTTTATGCAATGTAGGTGTATGTCCTCATACATTCAATTAAAAAAAAAAAATGACGTTTTACAGGACTGTCTACTCGACAGGGATTCATTTGGCGTAACCCCTTTAAGTGGGTGCCATTCAAACTGTTTGAATAAAGTACTGGAGGACATTAATGACAAAAAACGAATTTACTTAGCGTGTGGAACCATCTACGGGGGAACCAATAATGCTCTGAGTTCCGATACTCATGTGTGTTTGTGGCGGACAAAGGGTCTCGCCCGGACGTGATGTCATACATCAACATTGACCAGACAATTATGTTGGTGCAATTCACATTTGTCGTCTCCCGCTTACAAAATAAATCAGATATTACCAAATCAAGATCCTACGTAGCCGTAGAAAGCTAATATAGCTTCTAATTAACGTACAATACGGTGCGTCTGTCCACCCGGAACTCATCGCCTGCTGAGTTAATCGCGAAGAAGTGGATGGGCAGAAGGTATGACAAGTCTAGCCAGTAACTTATTTTGCAAGGTGGAGAAGGTTTGCCACTACCTCCCCGTTGCTCTCAACACCTTCCTGGTTTTCTCCATTACCGGGGAGGTCAGTTATCTGGTGCTGGTCGAAGCTTCACTGGGGGAAGACCAGAAGAAGACTCAATGGTCTGCCTGGTGGAAGACAATTCACCTCCTGGCCCAGTACTTCATGTTGGGAAACATCTGCTGGAATGCCACTCTATTCGTCAGAACTAATGCCAGCATCAAAGGCGTGTTTCTGGGAGGGGATGGGATCGGCCAGGGGTGGAGGTAAGTAAGAGCCTGCTGGATATGAAAAGTTTATGTATAAAAATTATAATAATACTTTTTATTTGAAGGCGCCTTTTTTGACACCCATGGACACCGCACACACAATGAGTGCACATAAGTAAGTTGCAAGCAACCAGCAAGCAGTGGCAGCAAGTTGCGTAAGCGTTCACTTTTAGAAATTTCAACTGTAGATGACCAACTATGAAGTACAAGATGTGACATTTTGGTCAGACATGCCCTGGACTGTAGTGGAATGTGTTTTTCATTCATGAATAAAACACTTTTTTTTATCTGGAACAGCCAAACCTCCAACTAAAGGCTAACTTTGGATGAACACTTAAAAAAAATAAGAATTTGGTTTGTTTGTTTTTTCTGCAAGAACTCGTTCAGTTTTTCAATCATAATGTTTCGGAGTACTGCGTAAAATAATATTTTCCTTAGTCTTTAAATGTGGTCGGAAATGTGCCAGAATCCCTGTAGCTTGTATGTATTTATCTTAACAGATGCAAAATAAGATGCACACATACATCTTTGTCATAGTTAGCCAAATGAAATGTAATGTAGGCGTATATATCATAGCATTGATAATTATGCGCCATTTTGTAACGTCTTTTTTTTTTCTTCCCCCTATTTATGTTACAGGTATTGTTACACATGTGAGACTCACACTCCCCCACGCTGCTCCCACTGCTACGATTGTAAAGTGTGTGTGCTTCGGCGGGACCACCACTGTGTGTTTTTCGACCAGTGTGTGGGCTTTCAGAACTACCGCTATTTTTTGAGCTGCCTGTTGTTCATGTGGGTTGGCCTCCTATATGCCACACTTATGAATGCAGAGGTTTTCATTGTTATCCTGAAAGAGGGTGTGACTGTGCACAGTGTCCTGCTACTGCTCGTTCCTTGGATCATGCTCGTGTCAGGTACGATCAACTTGTAATGGCTATAGGTCCCAGTTAGTCTTTTCACTGTGTTCTTAAAGCCGAGTCAGATTTTACAGAAGGACCAGGTATAAGAAATACAGTGTGAAAATGTATTAAGAATGGTTTAAAGGCAGTGTCATGTTTTAGGTATTTTTTTGTATGATGAATATGTGAATTACTACTGTCAAATGTAATTATTCTCTAATTTTCAGATACATTTGTTTTTCATATTTCATATTATTTTCAAACAAAACTGAGATCAATTAGGCGTAATCAAGTTTAATTTTTTTTTGCTTTTTAAGGATAAAACTTTGTATTACTTTTCTGTCACAAGATTTACAATGGTCGGCTAAGACATTAGATATGTTTAATTTTTTGTCTTGGTTCTTTGGTCCAAGTTGTTAATGATAACATGAATCACAGGTTTATTCCAGCTTCTGTTTTGAATATTTATCTAATTTTCATAATTTTCTCTCATTTAATCAACGGTTGTCCTTGTTGCTTTCCAGGCCAAGTCTCTGCACGTGCCTTTGCTTTCGCCTTCATCGCTGACTCATGTGTAGTGGGCTTTCTGCTGGTCTCAGCCTTCTTCTTCTTTCATCTCTTCCTGCTATTTCGTGGACAGACCACCAGGGAATGGTACTCATCTCGTCGACCTTACAGTCTGGGAGTCCTGGGTAACTTGCGTCACACTTTGGGACTACGCTGGTACTTTTGCTGGCTCTGCCCGCTCATCCCATCATCTCCACCTGGGGATGGGATAAATTTCCAGGTCACAGGACCACTGGAGCCAACACGGTAACAGCTGGAAGTTAGTATGTTGACGGGTCATTACATGACTTTACTTCTTTAGCAACGGATATTACAATCAGCTGTCCTGTCAAGGAATACCTCTGTTAAAGTGTCTTCATGAAACGTACTTACACTGAGACAAAGAAATGGGTTAACTAGGGTTAAAGTGCACAGATCTGAACACTTAAAACACAATGTATTTGTTTACTTTAACAAGGTTTAACACATCATCAGCAACATTCAAAACTACCACCAATATTTTTTGGTCACTACCTTGGGCTTACTCATAGTGGCTGCATATTGTGGTTGTCTCTCAGTTTCCTGAACCATAAGTGCTCCCGGGTAAAACCTACAAAATCACTCTCAGAAGATGGCAGTTTCCTGTAACAGTAGCTCAGACAATTATTTGGAGTTGAAATTTAACCTGAGCTTTTCAATGTTTTTTGTGAGATTGACAGGTGGCTAACAATCATATATATTAAGTTTATTTACATAATCCACAGTCAGTATAACCCACAAGCAAAAGATCTGAAGCATTCAAGATGTACATGCTTCATTTCACATACCTGTACAGATAGTTTTGTGAACACAGTATTTTAAACTGAGTGTTTTTTCAGGTAGTTTATATTTCTTGCCAGGCCAAAAATGACTGCTGTGTCTCATCAGAGCATGGACTGTAGCTTGTCATGGCAATTCAACTTATTCCACTTCATATCTCTTTTAATTGCACTTTTGAGGACTGCTTTGTCTTCTGGCCATATCATTCTATGGAAGTTTCTTTGTTTTTCCTAGGGTTTCTCCTGTGTATCATTTATTTGAAAAATACATCAGAGCCAAAAATATTATTTGAAGTGTGTTTCATATGTAAACCTTGATTTTAAGTATAATTTTGTTCCTTAGCGTTTCATATGGAGTAATGCATTACATGTTTGATTTATTTAATTTTTTTTTTTTTTAATTTGCTGAAATAAAATGTGTCTGCTGTATCATTTTAGACCACTGTTTGAATTCACGTTGTTTGTGTTACCAAAATCAATATAGTTATTACAAACGATTTCCTACTATTTGAATGATTTCAACAATGCAAGTACTGAGCATTAAAATCAACTTTTCTCTGACATAAATGTATATTTTGAAAACAAAAGATAGATAAATTGTATATAATACGCAATTACTAAAATATCTGAAAATAAAAGGGGCGCGGTTGAATTATGGTTAGTTTTAAACAGTTTCCAAAGTTTTCACTGGGCTCCCTTGGCCTGTCCTGATTATTCCAGCTTACCACTAGCTAGCCAACAACCAGGTGCCGTTGACGGTTTATATGAACGGGTCTCTCTCCGCCGGGCAGAACAGCCACAATGTATTTATAGCTTCCATATATTAATATGGCGGGGTTTTATTTACAATTATGTTATCGAGTGTCAAATACAGCTATTGACCGGCAGGTAACATTTGTGCGAAATGTTTGCGTTGACCGATATCGGGAGATAGCAAACTTATCATTTTACTATATGCTTGTCTGCATCGAGTCATTTACGCGTCTCAAAAGTAACTTCTTTCGTTGGTTGTTTCTTTGTAATTAGCACCATTTCATGTAAGGTGTCCTAGTTGCACTTTGTTTGTGAAGATACTCAGGTTTGATTAAATGATCTTTTCTTCTTTTTTTTAATCGTTAAGACTTTATCAGACCAAAGTACGGCTAGTCAACGCCTTGTTTGCCCTCAAAAATTCTCCGTAAATCAGTTTCTAATGTGCTTGGACAGGATATGGCTTTGATAAACAATACAGCTACCATTTTCTAGCTTTTTCTTTATTTTTTGGTGATCAATCATTAAATGATAAAAAAAAATGTGCAGTTTCAGTGAAAAAAATAAGAAATGAATGTTGTGTGTGTGTGTGTTTGCGCCTGCAATGTATATTCCAGCTTCTGTTCTTTGCATTTCTGATTGTTTATAATTGATCACGTTTCTATCACCAAACCCTGGTAGCATTAAACCTGCAGAATGGATGTCACACAGGAAAATACGTGAGTGAGAATGACTCGGGGAATTAATTGTTCAGTTAGAGCTACCTCGTAGAAAAACATCAAGATTTTTCAATGGTTTGCAGGTCAACAGAGGAAATGTTTGAGAAAATAGCAGAGCTTCACTATAGCCGGAATCAGCTGAAAATCCTGAATGCTGAGATGAGGCACTTGCTTGATGCAGCAGATGAAGAGTTAATGATGCTGCGATCAGACAACGCCAACCTGAGAAAACAGGTGAAAGCGTAAGTCGTCACTTTTTGTCTTAATGATCAGAATGGGCCTTGTACTGTATCCAGCAGATCTCCAAATGAAATCATCTGCTACCATATAGTGTTAGATCTTTCTGATGCAGTGTCCACTGAGTTCATCGGGAGGCCTTAACTGTTGTTTCCCAACAAGCCATCATAAACAAGGTCTGTTGCACCACTATTTTTAGTTTTAGACTTAGCTCTGTTCCTCGTGTTGCAGAAAACACTAAATCCAGTTTCTTTAATGTGCCTTTTGATTAAAAACTAGTGATCAATTTGAATTCTGTATTAATTTTGGATGAAATGCTTTCCTAAAGTGGGCCTACCTTTTGGCCCTTTGAACTGGCGTGATGCTCGAACATGTGCTGGCTGGCTGGCTGTATTCAACCACACTGAAAATAGGGAAAAAATATTAGATTATTTTTGTTCATTGATTCCCAAGTCATGCAAAGAGAGTTTTTTAAGGATAGTTCATTGCATGCATCTTTGATGCTTTTTTTTTCATCATACATTTTTTCATTACTCTTTGCCAAATTAGGTCAGTCGAACTTCCGCACCATGAAATCCAAAGTTTTTGTAGCGCTTCGAGAGAAATGCGGCTGTCATTGAATAGCTGTTGCTATTATTGCGTGTGCCCTTTTTCAGTTGCATATCTGCCTGAGTTTTGCCTCACCATTATGGTAAAGAATAGTTCTTGCAAATTATATTTTGGGTTGCTCTTTGTCAGTGACTGTGTTGATGGTCATCCTGGACAGGATCTCTGGTGATGTGGCTGTAGGACTTCTGGATTGCCCCTCTACTTCAGTGCAGATAATGTGGTCCTCATGGTCTTGTCACACCATGGCCTAAAGTTGGGTTGGGGCAGTTCTCTGTCAAGTGTGAAGTGGTCAGTCTGTGCCTTTCGAGACTGGACAGATTGGAGACAGTTACCACTAATTCGAGCATTGAGTGTGTAGCCTAGTGTGTATGGTGAGAAAGGAGCTGACCTGGAAAGCAAAAATTCCAACGTAGCAGAAAATCAATTTCCTCGCCTAAATTAAATTTGATTACAGTTCATTGACTGTAATCAGAGTTCAATTTTGAAATTATTAGAATAGTCATATTTAGTTTTATTGACATGCTTCAACTTAATGTAAACTATTATACCATACGCCATTTCCCTGCTGTTAGAGATCCTAGCATTATCAGGATTGTGTGACCTATGAACAACTTGTGACTCCCATTTCACTGACACATCTCACTGTCCAATGGCATGCCAAAGGTGGGTGCCTCCTGCTTTAGTGTCACATGCAGGTTTGGTATTTAGTAGTAAATGTGGCCACATAATTTATTGCATATCTCTTCTTTCCTGATTCCTGAAAATTGAACTCTCTCCCACTGTAACACACTCCTCCTCATAGCTTTGCAATGATTCCAAACTGGTACACAACTGGCCACATTCAGTCTAATTTCAGATGAAATTAATATTTTGAGAGTGCAACCTGAATTTAGAATTTTTATATTAAATTGATTGGCCCAAGTGTTAGCTTAATTCACACAGCAACTCTACACATGGGCTTACTGGTAACCTCGTTTCATTTTGTTTAAAAACATGACTTCAAATTCTATCGAATAGTATATCAATTTATTTCAGGGATAATGGGTTGAATTAACAGGTGCTTGTTGATAACTCCACAGACTGGAGCAGATCATCAGTGACACACAGCCAACTGAATCAGAGCCTTGCAAGTTACTCCTGTATGAAAACTCCAGTCTAAAGACCAGCAATGAAAAACAGATAAAAAAACTGGTGGGTGACCAACTGTGTTACTGTGTAACTTATTATATGTAATCAGACTTATCAGTTGGATCATTTTACATTCAAATGTAACCATATGAATGTGGTATTTATCACTGTTAATTTCACTTAGCTGTAACATTACACCTCTCCTAAAATTGTCTTACCTACCTTTATTGCTACATTGAGGTCACAATTGTGCTTTATACAATGATTTGGTAAAGCACTTTTGGAGACTGTATCTTGCCTTGGTCACATAATAGATTGTTCTGTTAAAATTGGTTTATATAAACATCGTATCCTGTGGATGTTCGATGTCTTCTGTTTCTTACTCTCTGAATTTTTAATCCTGCTTCTCTTTTGTTTTTTACTTGTGTCACTTTCTATCAGTCACAGTTTTCACCTGTCAGTTAATCTATTTTTTTTGCCACTGTCTGTTTCTCATGGGTCTATCGTGTCCGCTCTAAACCTGCCCTTGTGTTGCGTTATCAGTTGATTTGTATTTGAGAACTGTTTTCTATTCTTGTCATTTTTAGCACTTTGTTATACTCTGTGTGTTCCTGCTCTCCAATTGCCATTTTCCTAAGATTGACCACTATATCTGTAAAGATTTTGTCAAGATTTTTCTTGTCTGTCAGTATTTGTTTAGGTATTTTGATTTTCCTCAAAAATCATTACTTGTTAACTGCTTGAAATCACTGGGTTTGTTGTATTTGTAAAGTATAAATGTACTTCTGTTCACTTTTCTGTGAAAATTACACAACGTTCATCTAATTATAAGAATAATTTCAAGCTATTAAAATCTAAGAATCAGAATTCAGTTAACACTGGCAACCACTATAACTAGAGAGCACTTAGTAATGAAATGAAAGGCACACTAGTGTTGACATTCTTTTGAAATAGAGGGTAAAACTTGAATCGGCCATTCTAATTATTGTGTTTGTCTCATTGTCACTTTGTGTAGGAGAAGGAGTCCACTATGATGAAGGAGCAAAACAAGAAATTTGCTGCCAAAGTATGACTATTCAGTTTTCAAAGCTTTGTCTTTCATAACTTCTGCATATTCTGTCATTCAAGATTCAAATGGTCCTGTGGAGTCCGAGATTCATTTCTGATTGATATTTGATGCTGAGCACGGAAAACTTCATGTTGATGTTTGAATGTTTTATCTTTATTTTCTTCTTCAGATAAAAAGCCTCCTGGAGCAAAGAGAGCATGACAAGATCAACTTGAATAAGTTCGGTGTTGAACTTCAAACCCTTGAGGTATAAATATCAACCCAACATAGTGAGGCTGAGCACACTGACTTTACGAGCATTAGCTAAATTTGCTTCTACTATTTTCTTTTTCATCAGGTCGAAATGGATGAGGCTCAATTGGAGCTGCAGCAAAAGAATGAAGTTATTCTAAAGGTGGTGATGGAATGGCAAATAACTGATACATTTCTCTAAAACTGATCTATGTGTGAATTAAACTTTTTCTCCGTATGTTCCCTATTGTGAATCTGATTTGTTTTTCAATATTTGTCTTGACAGAAAAACTTGCAGATAAAGCAAGCAGAGGAAACAGTAGAAGAGTGTTCCAATATTATAAAGGTGTGCATGAGAAATTCATTTTTCCCTTAGGGAATTTAAGATTAAGCTAAATAATTACATGTATTTCTCCGTTATTAACCGAAGAGTTCGTTAGAATGTACAGCATCACTAAAATTTTGTTTGACGAGATATATGCCTTGGGTATTTGTGAAGAGTTAAACAAATGTGCTTTTGTTAATTTCTGACCAGCCTGTCACCGTCAGTGTGTGTTAATTGATGTTGAGAACTGAATATTACAGTTTCTTTAATTTCAGAAAAATGCATTTAGTGCATCTCTACTCATCACATACGTTACCTAGACTGATATGAAATCCTAATCCCCCAGTGTAAGTTGTGCAGAAATTTTGCATGATGCATTGACAACTGTTCAGGTAGCAAATTGTTTTTCGACCCCCCAAATACAGGTAGCAGGGACTTATATCTACCTTACCCAGAGTCTTTTGCTAAAATTTTACTTCTAGTGATTTTTTATAAACTAAGAGGATTTTTCATTAATTTTTTTTGTTACTTTAACATGATTTCCACTGATTGTAATGTAGTTCTTAAACCATTTTTTCTAAACTACTTAAGTCAATTTGCTGACAAATAGATAATTAGAACATTTGAACATAGACTATTTAATCGATCATTTTCAAAACCAAAAACTATAATTAATGAGCATTATACATCATTAATGACAAATCTAGCCATTTCCAATAATTTCAAAATGTTTTTTTCCGTTTCCATGCTTAAGTGTCCTGAAATTGCAACTGTTTTATGACCCCCTGTGGAACAAAAGTGTCCAATATGTGTGTATATTTGTCATATTCTTACCACCATCAGAATAAATCTAGATAGGTGGAAGTTGTTGGTCTCTGTTAATTTGTACCTGCTTCAGGACCTCAGACTGTCAAACCAGGAGCTGAGGAATCAGTTAGATGACAAACGGAGCGAGGCCTCGCTGTAAGGAAACAAAACTAACTTCCCTTTCTTGATGTTAGTCACCTGTGTGCACTTATTCTGGACTGTTTTTGGTTTCAAGTGCTCTTGTGAGTGACATGATGGGGGGAAAGGAAGGATCACCAACTCCCCCTTTGTCCTTCGCAGAGGAAATCAAACTTCTAGTCTCCACAGCTGAAATACAAAGCAATACAAAGACCTCTGTGTCTTTGAATCATGTAAGAACCCAGTCTCACCTATTTAAGCTCTTGGTCTTAAAAATTGAAACTTCAGAATGTTCCATAATTCACACAAGTCTGATTCAACTTGTTTTTGGATATTTTATAAGAATTAGAATGTTGGAATATTGCAAATTAGTGATGAATGCAGAACATTGTGTTCAGGAGGGGGAAATTGAGGCTGAGGAAGTGCTGAAGCCTGCAAGCCTTCAAGTTCCGCTTCATGTCAGAAGGTAATGTTTTCATATTTTGTGGGAAAAATGTAACCATGCAAAGATTTTGGAGCGATTTTCATTTCTCAGTTACCCTAGATTCTCAGTTATTATCTTCCCTTTGCTTTTCTTTTTGTTTTATTTGTACCAGTGTGGTGGAGATGGTCATCCAGACAGCAGTGAAAATAGTGTTTTTCTTATGCATCCTCACTCTGACTTTTGTGGTATTCCTGGCCTGTGGAGGATGGACAATGAATGCCATCTCTCCATCTGTCAACGCCCTCTGGAGCACCGCATTCATGATGTTACAGCCCTACTGTAGCGTGGAGTATATAGCATTACCTCCCATCTAATTCAAAATCTCCAGTTATCAGAATGCCAAGTCCATTGACTTAGCTCTTGTTTGGACTTGTGTTTTATTCAGTACATTAATCTATATCGGCAGATGTTACATTGCAATTTGCTTGTTTTTGTTGTTGTTGTTTTTCTCCACTCTGTTAAATGTGTTTTTACTCATACACACACTTAAATATATTTTGGGGGGTTTTGGCATCCCCGAACAAGACCATTGGGAAAAATGTCCACTTGGATTCTGATCATTCAGAATACAGTTGTCTTTACTTCATGTTCAAAGAATTTATTTTTATATAGAGTTAATTTACAACTTCAGAAATGGCATTCTATTAAATTATGTTGTATTATTATTGGACTTTTGGGTTAGATCAACTCACTACAGAAGTATAAACTGTGCGTCTCTGTTTACGGGATCGCGCTGTGTGTCGCTTAGCGGCGGTCTCCTAATGCCCCACCCTGCTGACAGCGCTCCCTACCGGTCTTGAGCGTGGCTTAGGGAGGACGCCTCCATCCGGGCTGTTTAACATACAGGGGTTTCGGCTTCAACACGGGCTGCATATGGGGACTATCTGATTCTGTATTTGGATGCTGGCCGACCGCATACGGTGCGTCTGCGTTCGACCTTTGGCTCCTGGATCTCTGCGGCGGCGGCGGCGCGCGATGCTGTGATACTAATGGCAGGCCGAAGCTCCTGACAGCATCCTGTGTCGTTGATGAAGCCAGAATCGCTGTGAGAGAATCGATAGGGATACCGCGCTCTGGGTCGGTTGGATCTAGCCAGCGGGCCAGCGGTGCGAGAAGGAGCGGCGGCAGCGGCGACATGTTCTGAGCAGGGAGGCGGTGGCGGGCGGCGGGATGAAGGCGCGGAGCAGACCGAGGCAGACGCTGCTCCTGTGCCGGCTCTGCGTCTGTGGAGTCGGTCTGATCGCGATTGCCGGGATATTTCACCTCCTTGACGTTACAGGTGCTCCTTAAAATATCAGCATCTTACACATCCTGACTCCCGCCTTTTTTAAGATTTCATGTCACATATATCACAATGCAATATATTGAAGAATTGCGTTGTAATAATCGTAGCTTAAAGCAGACTTCAGGTCAAGATAGTCGCACAACAGATAAAAGAAATGAGAAAAACACTTTTCTGTAATGCAGAGGTTTACAGAAATCTAAACATTTACACAGTCTAGCATATCATGCTTATTTATGTGTATACAGCGTACGTGTATTTAGAAAGAAACTCCCATTTATAGGCTTCCATGGACAAACCGTGCATCCTGACGTTTTTTTGACCAAGAAAGAGGTCATCTCACAGAAGGATGTCAACAACCAGACCTCCAGCAGTATTTCCAGATCTGGTGAGACATGTCGGCCTGATTTTATAGAAATAGGTTTATAAACATTTTGTTTCGATTGCAGTGTAAAAATATGCAATCAGGAGAGTCAATGTTTTTGTTTTTTAAGTATAATGAAAATAGAAAAACACTTGTAGACATGGTGACAGTCTTAACAACTAATGGGTCTAGATTCAAATGTTTTGATTATTGTTATATTTAGATGTATTTATTGATGAAAAATAAGAAACATTGTTTCACCATATTTCATTGTTTTTGTTTTTTGTCTTGTTTGTGTGTGTGCCGTGTGCATGTAAGGGTACCCAATATTTTCATTATGTATCTTTTATTTCCTAGAACATCTCCTTTAAGCAGTCTTTCTCATCCTTCATGTGGTTAAATAGCACATCTAGATGTTTAAACACAGTTAGGCCTTTGAGGGGCATGGTTGCTAGGAAACTGAATGCTGAATTTCTAGTTGGGCCTTATGTGCATCTGGAGCTGTTCAAAGTGCCAGCCAGCTCAGTTGTGCTGAGGTACTGATTAGTGTTCTCTCATCAGCAGCTCTCATAGGTTGTGTGGTTAGATCTATCTGGCTGTCAGAGGGTGAAGGAGTCTAGTTTTTAGATACTCAACAGAGGTTTTGAGCCAATTAGTGAGTATATATATTTCCTTTTGCTTCAACAAAATGCAGTGCAGGTTGATTTCAAGACATTAAAGATATTTTCCCATCTCTAAATTGTTACCCTCATACATTTTTCATGGTGACTGATCCGGGTATTCAAATAATATGGCGTGACAGGGTGTCATAAAATAACTCCACCTTTGTGACCATCTGTACACAAGATATGTGTTAACCATATTGCCTCAGTGCAGACTCTTCAATTTTGTCAGTCTTGTTTTACCTCCGTGTTTCATCATTTTCTGAAAGTTTTATCGATTCTATCTCATATTAGCATCAGACAAATGCTTCTTTGATGTCACCTGGCAAAGTGTTTTTCAAGATCATTGTGAAGTTCTTTTTTTTTTTTTTTTTTTTAAAGAACAGTTAACTTATGTGCAAGACAGTGGACTCCAGAAATATCCCCTCCTTATCTCCTTATAGTAACTTCTTCAATAAACATTCCCTTTTTTTTTCCTTTTTCAAAAACCGTTAAGTTGTCATGGACAATAGCGTGAAGTCACAAGGGAAGTTAATCAAAGAAAAAAGGTCAAATACTAAATTGGAATGCAGCATAACCAGGTCAGTCACAGTGCTCCAATGACCAGCAAATCCAATTTTACAGGTACACTCATTGATTCACGTTGGCTGAAACACAAAAAATTGTATTTTGAGATGATAATTATCATCGTTATTTTCCAAGATTGATTTCTACATTAAATAGATTATGAAAACAATGCAACGTTTTGAACAGTTTTGAAGATATTTTTGATTCCAATTGACAAAAGAAAAAAAATTGAATCTAAATTCATCCATGGAACACTTAAACTGTTTAAAGTGTTAGCTGCGTACATTTTAAAAAGTAGTAAAAGAGACAGATAGGATGAGGAAAATGTAGCATTTAATCAGTAATGTAAGCCTTATGAAGTAAGAGAAGAAATAAATTAATTTGAAGTTCAATTTTATGTGTTTCCACAGATTTGGCATGTTTAAGTTTATGGGATGCCATTCCATCATCAATTACAAAAATTATAGACATTTTTGCCCTTCAGTCTGGAAATCGTTATCTGGAATCCCTGGTCTGAAACCTTTGGAATAACACATTTTCATTCAGTCTCACTGCAGAGTGACAAAACAAGGACAGAATGCAAAGTAGCTGCCTATTTTCAAACTAATATCCTGACATATGAAAAAGTCAATCCACACGATCAATAGTGAGAATTTTTACACAGCAAAGGCAATCAATGAAAAATGTCATAAAAGAATGGTAAGTACTTAAACCTCAAAACTGCATTTAAAGGGTATACATGGCACTACTCATATACATAATTTAGCTTATTCTCTTTCATAGCCATCAGTGAGTTTCCTGAAGACATCTTTACAATGGACCAGAGGAGACAGGGAGCAGTGCTCCTGCATGTTCTCTGTGTGAGTATCAACTCTGCTGATAGACGGATTAGCAAAAAAATAAACATATGTTGTTAATTTTGAATTTTCATCTGGCCTTTAATTTGTGTCTGATCTCCATAGGCTATCTACATGTTTCATGCACTGGCCATTGTGTGTGATGTTTATTTTGTACCATCACTGGAAAAAGTATCAGAGGTATGAAAGACAAGTGCCATTGTGTGGTTGAAAGTAAAATAATAAGATATAATTAATATGTTCAAGACTTTAACACGACTTGAATTTCTTTGAAAATCAGTTTAACCACAAAGTTCATCGGTATATTGTTCAGAATTTAAGAATTTTTCAGGGGCTCTCTTGCATTGGACCATTATAGGGTTAGCTGTTCCGGAGATTTCAGTCAGATGTGTTCTGTGGCTATTTGTGGATTCTCACATGACATAGACAGAAAGACTTACAAGTCTAACTTAACTGTATTTTAACATGTCAGATATTTCCCATGGGAATGGAAACAAAAAAAACATGGACTAAAATATCATTATTCAGTACATCAAAAAGTTGAGTGCTTTTTTTTGCAAATATCACAAATAATTACATAAATAAATGTATAAAAATATAAAGTTCTGGGATCAGTTTATTGGGATCAGTTGCATTTTAAAATTGTAATGATTATGACAAATGCAGGATTTCATCTGGCTTACATCAATTAAACTGTTTTCATCATTTAGAACCTTCAGCTCAGTCAGGATGTTGCTGGTGCAACCTTCATGGCAGCTGGGAGCTCTGCCCCTGAACTCTTCACTTCTTTGATTGGTGAGTTAGGGGCTCATTGATCAGCCTCTTGGACTACTTCAGTGATTGTTCCATTGCTTTCAACACTATTTTCAGCAATCATTTCTATCTCCTCCTGATTAGGTCTGAGAGAAGTCATGATTGTGTCAGCAGCAGCATTTTCATTGCTTACCAGTTGATTTACCAGCTCACCAGACAATTACTTCTATGGTCTGGTTGTGCTCATCTGCTGTTTGCTAAAAATCAAATTTTTAAAATAGAATTTCTCAGACAAACCATCTAAAGGATAGAATATATTCTGTTTTCAAACATCATTGACAAATATATTGAAAATGTGTTTTGGGGTTCTTTTGATTGTCTCTTTTGTCCACATGGGCTGCAAAAAGTCCCTTAGTTAGCAGTCAGTGTAGCAGTTAGCAGTCAATAGATAATCAAGATTAAATTAGCTGTCATTTGCAACCAGTTGTTACTCTTGGTTTCACATTTGTGCTTTGTTGTTTTTTTTGTCTGTAAAACAGTCTTCTGGGACTTAACAATGGAACCCCGGGTGCAAAAAAGCAGGAATTAAAGATGCGTTATCACAGTGGTATGAGAGCCTCCCGATGAGGATATTATTTCCTAGGTTTGAAAGATATTGCAATCTTTTTCTGGCCAACACCATTAGCCAAACAGCTGGCAGGTGTCAATGTTTTTCTGTAGGTGATGAGTAAATAGAGCAATAGAATGTTTTCCAAAACCATTTCTGTTATAGTTGCTATCCTTCCAATTTTTCTCAGTGTAGTTTGTCCAAATAGCCCGGCTTCAAAGCTCCAGCAGTGTCTCGCTGCACAGCCACACTGTCACCGAGGCTACAGAGAGGCAGGATTCATTTTGCATTATTCTTGAGGAGGCACAGAACTGATCTGGCAAACTGCAATTACAAAAATCAGACAAGAAATAACGATTTCAAGAGATCACAATTTGATAATAGCTGATGTACTCCGTGTATTATTAAATCCTATTGGTGTCCTGAAATTAAATTTTGTGGCTGCAAAAGCTGCTGTCAACAGGGTGAAAACTGTTGCTTTATGAAATAGAATTATTTCAATTAATTGAAAAAGTTTAATTTTGTTAAGTAATCCAAAGTTGTTATTTTAACCCATAGTCTAAATATATTTCAAAAAACAGCATTGCAATATTATTTCAGATCAATATGTAAGTTCTATTTCCAGTTCTGCCCAAACATGTTCTTTGTTACAAGATGAAAATAAAGTGTTGAAAGAGTGCCTCGAATGTAAAATAACGGTTGGCATTTTAACTTCATTTTCACATGGAAATAAGTTTTAGTCAATGAAAGGTTTCAGTGAAACCCTTTACAGTCTGAAATAATGTGTTTGTATCTGTTTTTTAAATTGTGATTTCATAAGTTGAAAAAGTCAGGGGATTTTTTAATTGTTTTAAGATTCCAGTGTCTGTAAAATAACTTTTCGTATTATACTAAGATGCAATTTATCTGTATGAGGAAGGGAGATAAAATTCATTCATCAAAAGAAATTAAATTGATCATTCTTTTCTTTTTTTGCGATGAATCTGGTTTATTGTTCTTGCTCTGTTATCAGGAGTGTTTATCACAAAGGGAGATGTTGGTGTGGGAACTATTGTAGGATCTGCTGTCTTTAACATCCTGGTCATCATTGGCATCTGTGGCATCTTCTCTGGGCAGGTACATAAAGTGTAAAAAAGGTCGAATTCAAACAGGTTGCATTTTCTTCTTAGTACAGACTTACAACGTATGGCCTCTCTTTTCAGCTCATCACACTGAGCTGGTGGCCTTTGTTCCGTGATGCTGTCTTCTACATCCTGTCTATTATAGTGCTTATTCTGGTGAGCAAATCCTAAAGAGAAACTTCAGTCTTGCTTGTTGTTGTTACATATGAAATACTTTTTCTCTGTTCTCTGCCAAAGAAAACGTTCATGTTAATTTTGAAACTGCTTTTCCAGTCCAAGGAATATGAGTCAGTTTCCCAAGTATCTAACAAGGATTGAAATTAGCAGGAGATAATATATATGTGTGTGTGTGTGTGTGTGTGTGTGTGTGTGTGTGTGTGTGTGTGTGTGTGTGTGTGTGTGTGTGTGTGTGTGTGTGTGTGTGTGTGTGTGTAACACACATATATACATATATATATATATATATATATATATATATAAAAATATATA
>CAAKHD010003115.1:75050-105770 GCA_901007705.1 Fistularia tabacaria | reverse complement strand
AGAACTATTTAAAATCTTAAAAATCTCTCTAGAGAGATTGTGTAAAAAATAATATGTATTTTTGTGTGTTGTGTGTGTGTGTGTGTGTGTGTGTGTGTGTGTGTGTGTGTGTGTGTGTGTGTGTGTGTGTGTGTGTGTGTGTTGCAGGTGGGAAACCATTATCCTTATCTCTATGTATGGACTATACATAATCATAATGAAGTGAGCTCAATTCATTTTCTTTTCTCATATTGTTTATAAAAAGAATATCAATCTGCAGTCGAAAGGGAAACAACAGCTGTCATTCTCAAAGGTGGGTGTATCTGTAGATTCAACAGATCTCTGTGCAGCCTTGTAGAGAGACATTGCAGCGGTGCAGGGCAGCCATGTTTGAGCACTCTGCGACGTACAACAGCCGTTGGAAGTGTTGGAGACTGTGATAATGACATGGTGCCCCTAAAGTCAGGTAAACCAGCCTGTTCATCTCTGTGAACGAAGCTTTTTGTCTCAGCAGATCCAGTGACACAGTTGAGGCTGCCAGTCACACTTATCTCACTCCCCCTGTGTAGTCCCATCAGATTAAAATAGAACTAGACAACTTTTTTCCTCAAACCTTTTTTTCCTGTACACTCTTATTTTATCAATCTGTCCGCCTGGCCTCCTTTGTGTCATTTCTATGCGTCTCACAGATCCTCTTTGCTTCATTCAATGATTTGTGTCTTTCAATCTAGTATTTTCAGCCTGTCTCCATCTGTTTTCTTCTTCAGATTCTTGTGCCGTGACCGGTCAGGACCCAGGGGTGGTGATGGTGGATGAGCTGCTGAACTTGCATCCCCACCAGCTCTCCTTCTCAGAGGCAAGCCTCCGCCTTTTCATCACCCCGCATTTCCCCCCCTTCACCCGCCTGCGCATGGCAGGACGCATGGTCATCAGCGAGGTACACTGCACGCACTTGCATCCTTTACATAACGGCAGGTTGCCCCGGTTTCTGGCTAGGTTGGTTGGTATGTAAATCTGCCTATGGATTTCACCCATCCATGTCTCCTCAAACCACTCCACTAAATGAGTTAGAAAAAACATAAAATCACTTAAACTGATTTGGCATTACTAGTTACTAATTATTCTAACATTTGAAGTTTTGCAAATGTTTTTCTAAAGTTACTACCCCTTTGTTGGTCTAACACTTCAATACACTCGTCCTACTTCCACATACAGTCACTGAAATGTCCTAGAAATCAACCTACTGACTGATTTTAACTGATGGAAAATCAGCATTAATTTAGGATAATTACTTGGTACCGGTTATAATTTACAGAGTTGATTAGTATAGAGAGGTTGGATTCGTACGTCCCAGAAAGATTAAATTTTGCACCACTGCATTAAATCTTGTAGAGACCCAGCACCTCCAAATCCGAGACCATGGAGCTCAACCGGAAACGGGTGGAGTGCCAACTCCGGGTCGGGGAATTGGTCCTGCCCCAAGTTGAGGAGTTTAAGTATCTCGGGGTCTTGTTCACGAGTGAGGGAAGGGTGGAGTGGGAGATCGACAGGCGGATCGGTGCAGCGTCTGCAGTGATGCAGACTTTGTACCGGTCTGTCATGGTGAAGAAGGAGCTGAGCTGCAAGGCCAAGCTCTCATTTTACCAGTCGATCTACGTTCCTACCCTCACCTATGGTCACGAACTGTGGGTAGTGACCGAATGAACGAGATTGCGAATACAAGCGGCCGAAATAAGTTTTCTCCACAGGGTGGCCGGACTCTCCCTTAGAGATAGGGTGAGAAGTTCGGCCATCAGGGAGGAACTCGGAGTAGAGCCGCTGCTCCTCCGCATAGACAGGAGCCAGATGAGGTGGCTCGGGCATCTGGTCAGGATGCCTCCTGGACGCCTCCCAGCGGAGGTATTCCGGACATGTCCATCTGGGAGGTGACCACGGGGAAGATCCAGGACATGCTGGAGAGACTGTGTCTCTAGGTTGGCCTGGGAATGCCTTGGGGTCCCCCCAGAAGAGCTGTACTATGTGGCAGGGGACAGGGAAGTCTGAGCCTCCCTGCTCCAGCTGCTGGCCCTGCGACCCGACCACGGATAAGCGGTCAAAGATGGATGGATGGATGGATGGATGGATGGATGGATGGATGGATGGATGGATGGAGACCATTTAGTAAGACCACAAAAACTCACAGAAACACAGTTGTCTTGTTGCTTAATTGATCCCGGATACAAAAGCAGGAACCTCGTCTCTTAGATCTTCTGCATTGTGTGCTTGCCATCTCTGGTCCACTCTGAAGTTTGCCTGCAGATGATGCCTTTGCAATCAATCATCAAATCAAACCTCTTGTGTTTGGAAAAACTGTATTTGCCTGAATACCGAATGTATCCAGCAAGCTTGTACATTATTGTCTGCATTAGTGAGAGTTTGTTTTTCGTTTGTTTTTTTGTAAATCTGATTTGTTGCTCTCATTAAAAAAAATTCTAAAAAATAAAAAAACTTTCATCCCTTTGCCCTCAACCAATTCCATTCCTTTTCCACAGAGGCAGAGGCTGATCCGGGCTCGGGTTGGCCCTGACGAGGGGGGGCCCTCAGGGGAGGATGGTTTGGGTGCATCTGGGCCGTGGGGAAGGCCAAATGGGACTGTGTCAGAGGGAGACAGTCAGCCACTGGAAGAAGAGAGCGAGAGGGGTAAAGATTTTGAGCAAGAGACAGGAGGCGGAGCACAGCTCAAGGAGGAGGAGGAAGAGGATGAGCAAGAGGATGGAGTGGAGGAGAACATTCCTTTCAAACCCTTTTTTATTCCAGGTGAGTGCCTAATGAAAGGACACAAATAATAAATGAATATGAGCAGAGGGATTCAACTCACTACAGAAATGTTTTGATGAAAACCACAAGCAGCTTAATCAGTCAAATATGAATGGTAGCTAGAGGTTACCATGGTGATTGTAAGTGCTAAACTAAATGAAACTAGAACTTAAAGAGGACACCAATTCAGCTCTGGCTTGCTTAAAGACAAAATTTTTGTGAAAGACCAAGTAGAAAGCAAGTGATTTCAAATATTTATTTGTGCTTTCAGAAATGTGGGAGATGTGGATTTAGTAACCCTCCGGAAAATCGTGTTTCAACTTCGCAGTGACATCTTTAGGGCAGTAGGAAATTTCTCCTTTATCAGTATAAAATCCAAAAGTCTTTATGCTTTCAAAGTGGCATTGTTTGTAAAAAAAATAAAAAAATCTCAGTCACTTGACATAAAAAAAATCTGAAAAGTAACATTTTTGAGAAAAATTTTCAAGCCCTTTGAACACGATGACGTCAGTCAAGATTGTCCAGTCTCACCATGCTAATGAAAACAGCAACTAAGTGACCTTCAATGGGATTTTAAGTGGTTCCAAAGTATAATGGTTTTGATAAATTTGTCCGTGACATGTTTGTGTAATTCCTTTAAAAGATAAAAGGCACATAACATGTATCAAATTAACCAAGAAAAAATCTTCAGGTTTAAGCAGTATTGTGCTTATAACCTATAGATATAAAAATACTTTGAAATTCACTAAATTCAAAATGATATCCGCACCAACAGAACTTGTTTTAGTCTTGCATAATATTTTATAATACAAGACTAAAACATATTTATATATCTTGACACTGAAAAAATAGAGAACCACACAAGCCAAAGAAGCTTTGCCTTTGCTGAATGGAAATTCCTTTGAACTGTTACCATGTTCTGAATAAGATAGAACAGAATAGAATATTCCTTTAATCGTCCCACAGTGGGAAAATTTCAACCACTCATAGCAGGAAGTGGACAGTGCAAGGAAAATTATCAAAAATAGAAAAATTAAGAATAAACAATAAACAGTATCAAAAAATATATATGAACAGGTAGGGCATTTATTAACAAGTTTCACCTGAAGGAATGAATGACAGAGAAGTTTATTGACAGCAGAGCCGAGTGTTAAATAGTCGAACAGCAGCTGGCAGGAAGGACCTGCGGAATCTCTCCTTCACACACTTGGGGTGAAGAATATTTTAGAATTTGCTAAATTTTGAGCCTTGAGATTTACCCATTCGTCAGAGAGATATTTCATCTGTTTGCCTCTGTGCTGAACAGAGTTCATAAAACTTTAAATTCTCTTCACAAATAGAAACTGCTTTGACATTAAGGTGCTGCAATATTTCCTGCTTCATCATTTTCAATGATTTTCTAACGGTTAGAGAAACATGACATGCAAGAAAATTCCCTAGTTAGGAATCTTCATCCAGAAAGCAACAAAAAAGAGTGAAAAAATAAGTGGGTTCTGTTGTGTCTTTTAGCCAAATAAAGTGTGTTAGATTCAGCCCCAGGGAATCTGGCAAAGAAGCAATGAAAATAAGACTTTACTGCTTAAACAGATGAAGCTCAAACTCTTCCTGCTGGTCCATTTGCATAATTTAAATACTTCATGGTAATTTTAAGTTTGCTTGAATACATTTTTGATTTGATGTTGATTTCTTGATTAATTACATTTAAAATTGTTAAGTTCAGTGCTTATAATTACTGAATTGTTACAGTCTTTGCACCATTTTCCATTCTTTTTTGCAACACTATCGGTACCTCTCATATCAGTTTGCAACGTCCTGATGTGTTACTTACTGACGACAATGGAAGCTTGCAGTGCTAAGGGCGTTTTACCTGCTATCAGGATACTTTGATCTGAACAGCAAGAGGGCCCAGACATGTCCAAGAATATATTGGACTTGCATTTTTTGGAAATACACGTCAGCCATGCGTTCTCTCAGATGTGGCTAGGTTTTTAATTGGAAAACCTGCACATTATTCATTTAAAAGATCGGGTGGATCTGCAAGGATGCTCTTTTGGAAATGTGGTTTCACTTTAATTCTTTCATCATCTCATCAGACGGTTGGTGTTCTCGTGTGAAGTGGTTGCTCTCCTGGCCCGTGAGCTTCCTGCTTTACTGCACAGTGCCCGACTGTAACCTGCCACAGTGGGAGCGCTGGTACCTCCTCACGTTCCTGTCCTCCACGCTCTGGATCGCCCTCTTCTCCTACCTCATGGTCTGGATGGTATGAAGTGCAATTGAAGTCTGAAAATCACACACATCACACGCACACATGCACACACGCACACACGCACACACACACACACACACACACACAGTATCTATGTGTGGTTACCTAGGTGACCATTATCAGCTATACACTTGGAATTCCGGAAGTGATCATGGGAATCACCTTTCTCGCGGCTGGCACCAGCGTCCCTGACTGCATGGCCAGCCTAATCGTCGCCCGACAAGGTCTGTGCTTCCCTCACCACATGTTCTAATCAAAGTTTTCTGAGGCTTTCAAACATCCTTATCTCAAATTAGAGGATGGTTTCATCATGGCGACTTCAGATGGGAATGCACTGTTGGTATGTTGCAGGCTTAGGGGACATGGCAGTATCCAATTCAATAGGTAGCAATATCTTCGATGTGCTACTGGGCCTGGGTTTCCCATGGGCCCTGAGGACTCTCATTGTCAGCTATGGATCAGTGGTAAGACTCTATTTTATGTAGCAGTACCAACCTTAAAAACACAGCAGTCAGCATTTCTGATACGTAGGTTCATGTTCAGCAATGAAAAGATTTTTCTTTTGAAAGGTTGCCAAGCTGCCTTCATTTGCATTTCAAAGAAATAATGTATTGAAAAAATAATCCAAATTGCGAGTTAATTGGGTAAAAACATTTACATGAGGTTAGGAGGCAAAGCAAAGGACTGCAGATGTAATCACAAACATTATTTTTCATCTAACCTACTTCTTTTCTTCTTCTTATCATCTTAAAATATGTAGTTTTGCTTAACAGCAGGATTCCAAGAAGGAAGGCTACTTAAGACATGTTCAAGTTTTGTGCATTTTAGGTGACAATCAACAGCAAGGGCCTGGTGTACTCAGTTATTTTGCTGCTGGCCTCCGTCACACTCACTGTAAGTAGATCTCCACCTGCTTGTATGTAATGACAAAGAGTAAATTCTGAAATTAAAAGGCTGAAACTTACATCAGTTATTCTCTTTTCATCCATGGTCTTCATCTCATCGTTTATCAGCCAGAGAGAAGCAGCACCTTGAGCTGTGATTAGAAAATTCTTGAATTTTCTCTTCTTTTTGACACGCAGGTCCTGTGTGTCCACCTGAACCGCTGGAGGCTGGACCGCAGGCTGGGCCTCTGTCTGCTGCTGCTCTACGCCATCTTTCTTCTGTGCTCCATCGGATTTGAGAGGCTGTAGAGAGCACACACGCAGGCACACACACACTCACATAAACACACACACTCACATAAACACACACACACACACACACACTGTCAATGATACTTGGACTTAGAAGTAGCCCACATTCACTGCTGCCATTATTATCCAAGTGTTTGGACAGATGAATCATATTTCCTTTGACCGTAGCTGAACATCTTACCTGACAACACTATCTGCCTGAGAGCAACATTGTTTACCTTTGATAAATGAGTATTTTACATAATTTTGTACCGGGCACTTCCAGCCCAGATACTGTGTGGATAATCCGGTGATATCTCACAACAAAATTAATAAATTATTGAATTAGTATTATATCTATATTATTTCTTTGCACCATTTAAGTTGGGAAAATAAGAATTGAGTAACTATCACAAGTAATGTAGGATTAGATGATCATACATGCAATTTTTTGTCTGTGCAATTACTTTGTGTCAAGATGTCAAGTTTCAACATTCATGTGTGTTGTAGTTGTACGAGACTTAGCATGGCTGACTATCATGGTCCAAATAATTGCACTAATCATTTCTTGTCTTGGCCTTTCCTACAAGCTTCTCAGCACAGTTGTTCTTTGTGCTGGAGTAAAATGTGACTGTATGCTAGAAGTTGTTTTTGAATAGCTGTGTTTGGCGGAAGTATGTTATCGAGTGCAATAAAATGCTTTGTTCTGTGAGATCACTCCTGTGTAGGGATTGGAATATTTTCTACTGCAGAGATTATAAAAAGTAAAAGCGTACTTTTGGGTTATGGATCTTCTTTTTACCACTTTCAGGTCTTTTTTTTCACGCAAGTACAATCTTGCATGGAGGACATATGATCTGGGGTGGTTAGGGAGTTGGGCTGACATCAGCACTGAGGGAAATTGTGAATATAAGCTATAAGTAGGTACCACTGTTAAAAACTCATGCATTTTCTTGGAGAAACAAGATTTAAGAACACTTTTGACTGAACATGTCTGTGGAGGTTCTCAGTAATCCAGGTCATGGTGAATTCTAGTTGAAATCTTGTCGCTTCAGAACAAAAGAAGCCTCTCGGATGAGAGGTGAACCGTCTTCAAGTGAAGAAATTCAGTTGCCATGACAAGAACTTTTGACTGAAGAATCTACATACTTGTAGTACACAACAATTAAGATAAATACTAATACTATGTAAAGATATAAAGTTATCAAGCTACAAGTTTATTGTTCTACTTACAAACACTGATAGTAAATTAGAACTGCAATTTCAAATCAAAGATGTTAAAGTCAATAATTATTCATTTTATTACCTGTTTTCACGAGACAGATTAATGAAATTGAAACTGAATCCATCATGTGTCTGGCTAAGAGATGGATCCAGTCGACTTAATTGAAGAGATTCTGCATCTTCTTCTCATTTTGATGAGCATCTTTTAAAAAAAAAAATTAAAAAAATGTTTAGCATTTTAGCCCTGTACCTCAGCACCAGGGATAACACCCTCTAGCCACTGGTGGCTGAAAGAAGAGAGTGAACCAGGTTGTGAAACCAGAACTCATCAGGTCATTCCCAAAGTTGTATAGAAGAACCCAGATCAAATAACAACAGAAGGAATTTTAAAGTGCCGAAGTTTTGCTTTAGCTGATTCACTTAAGTTCTTCTTAGCGTAACAACTTTAAAAAATCATTTGGGGGAGAGGACATTACATTGAATTCCATTAAGATAAGTAGTTACTTTCATACTTGTTCCGAGACAACTGTGCTGATCAGTCCTCTGCATCGGTTAGTTTAGACTTTGCTATTATATTGGTTTCATTATTTGGCTCCCTTTTCTCTGTACCTCCTGTTAGTCTGGCTCCCAAATATCTCTCCAAAACCGCAGTTTGTGAAAAAAACAACTGCAGCAGTGACTACTTGAGTGTTTGCGTCAACATGAAGATGCCCTTCTGGTTTCAGGACAATAAAGCCCTTAGCACCACATCAGCTAATCACAACAATCGACACTGAAAAGCACCAAAAAAAAGTTTCTATGATAAAGAACAGACACACTTCAAATTGAGTGATTTTTAATTTCAGTCAGGCTAGTTGGTTTCATTACCAAACAAATGTAAAAATAAACATAGTACAACAAATACATCAATTTACAAATACTCATAATGGACGTCTGACATATAAGAATAATCAAATAAACTCAAACATGTCACAGTCATAACAAAAATAGAAAAGTTGATACAGTACATAGAATGCATAAGGAACAATATACTTGAAGTGTTTACTATACCGTAGACTTTACAAAATTCTACTAGAAAAAACTCTCAGTACCAATGGAATATCAGGTAATTATAAAAAGTAAAAAGAAAAGAAAATACAATCAGTCCAACTAAAAATGATTGATGTGTTTGCGTGTGCAGTTTATACTGGTGCAATTTACATGCAACTCTATCGCTGTGTGACAAATGATAAAAGCAGCAACAGTTTGTACTTGATTCTGTGTCATTTTGACAGCAGTTGGTTTTGAAATGACTGGGTGAGACTTTTGAGAAAGGATGCACTGATGGTGTGGAGAAGAGGTAAGAGCAGCATCAGCTGATTCGACAAAAACATGGAGACAGATCAACTTGATGGATAAATACTATTAAAGTGATATTACACTAAAAGATGAAGTCTCATGAATGAAGCCTGAAGCACATATACTTAGTAGGGTTGCATGGGTATGAGATTTTTCTAGTATAATAGCTGTCTCAGAAAATCACTGTTATCAGCACCCTGAATGCTCAGTTCTATAGTGTTTTTAGAGTAACCGATCTATCGAGTAACAGAAATGAGGGACTCATGGGAAATCTAACGTAGGAAAAATATGATTCCATTTTAGCCTTGTTCCACTGGTTTGGTCTGATGCGAACATGGTGTAAGTCATTAAGACGTTTTAGGCTGAGAAGAGAGATAATATGATGGTAGACCTTGGCACTGACTGCTTCCCGCTCAGGAAAACCTCCCCAAACATAAAATGCTGTGATGGACCAGATAAAAAGTACACAGACAACTGTCACTACCAAAGTCCACTGGCGACCAGAACAATGACAATAATATTAATAATAGTAGTACTAATAATAATTACCATCAAAAGGATTCATTTTATAAGCCATATACTGTGATGTTTCCCTTTCCCAAAGCCAGGAATTGAAAAAAAAAAAAAAAAGAAGATATTTTCGCAGGAAAAAATAAAAAATAAAAACTCCACAGACACATACTGTTTCTTAGATGTGATGCTAATCTGTTAACTCTCAGCCACGACTGTGGAGGCTGCAGTGATTGTGGGTCCTGCTTGCTCTCGGTGTCTTGCGTGTCTATACTGCATCTGCGCACAATATTTACGTGTGTACCAGTGAGCCTAAGGGGGTTTTCAGGCAGGTTGGTAGTGACTTTAATCCCCTCTGATCTGAGGTCTGTTTTGGTATCAAGTCCCCCTGCTGTAAAAAATAAGGACTTCTAAAGCTGATCGGCGATCTGTTTCAGCTACGTTTGGACAGAGTCTTAAGCTGTCCTGTGAGAGGAGGTCTGACGTTTGGCTCGGAGGGTGGGGTCCTGTGGCAGAGAGCTGGGAATAGGTGGTGGTATGTCACTCGGGGGCAGAGCTCTGGTTCTGCTGGTATATGGAGGCTTTATCCTTCAGCAGAGCCAGGCACAGGTGGCAGCTCCAGCTCCCTGCAAAAAATACAATACAAATAGAACCACAGTGGAAACAGCTTACAGTGGAAATTATCACTGTGGACATTTTATACAACCACCAATCTCAACTTCTTCTTCAAAGGGGTATTTCACTTGATGTTCCTTTGCTGATAAATTTAAGCTCATTGTTCCACAACAATGATTGTGCATTGTTTTAAATCTTAATGGGAGGAAGTTGTTTCACTGTTGTTTCACTGACATGAGATGAGCAACCTATTGGCTTAAAAGCAGCCTCTACATTTGGATGAATCATCTCATAGGAGATTTGTCCTGCTGTCTGCAAGCTGCAGTTCTGAATAAATTGAGCTTTTCAAAGTAAGACAAAAGCCTCCAATCATAGCGAGTCAGCGACTGGGTGCCAGTGAATAGGTAAGTTATCATACATAATTTCCTCCAACCAATGTGAGGTAGGTACAATTGAGTTGCAGAGATTTGTAAATGTTTTACCATTTGTTTTGTTTTTTAAATATTAACACTTCTGAGTTTCATTTTTCCTGAATCAACGCACGTAAATCACACTCAATTTAAGCAATTTTTTTTGGCTGATATTCTGGTACGTACATGTTACCATAATTTCAAAGAGGGCATAAGTCACTTTTTACATAATTTATTTTTTTCTGATCGTTTCTACCGCTAATTTTTCAGAATAGAAAGTCAATTCTTATTTTTGATTTTTTTTTTTCTTTCTGGTTTCTTAACTGCTGTTGGAAGGGAATTTCTTATCAGATCTAAGCTAATGTCAGATCCAATGTCCCGGAATGTCATTCATTTTCGATATCTTGAGCGTTTCTATTGTTTGCTTGCTTTCCAAAAACAATGCTAACTCATTTTTTCCTTTCGCTTCTGCTTCACAACTGTAGCTTTCAGACAGCAGGACAAAATACAACACACCTTCATTTATCTAACAACTCCTCACAGGATATCCCTGACTGTATTTGTCATATTGGCCAATCTAGATCACTGATCATAGTATGTCAGGTCATCTTACCCTCAGGGGGCTCAGTCATGGGGGGAGTTAGGCAGTACATGTGGTAGCCCCGGTCACAGTCGTCACAGAACAGCAGCTGGTCCTACAAAGAGATTAAAAACGGTTGATTTCAGGAAGAAGTTGAAAAAAGAAGAGCAAAGATGGCACAAACAGATTCTAATTTGGTTACAGCTTGAGTGTGGATTAAATTCACTGGCATGTCACTGGCTCCAAGAGCGTAATCTCAAGTATTCTTAAGAAAACCAGATAGCAGCTGTGGGGATTTGGATGAATCTAATACTGACCATTTTTTATTTGTTTAAAAAATATCTATATCAATTTCTTTGAATTAAAAGCTACAGTGCTGGTTCCCACTTGTTTGCCAGTCTCTACATTTTAACTGTTGGGAAGAACTGTTGGGTGTGCAATATCCTACATAAGCAAGTGGATAGTTCAATATTTTGCTTATCCAGTTGGCATATACAGCTAAATACGAACGAGTGATCCTGTATCTTGACTGGAGTATGAAGAGATGCATACACATGAGCTCTGCCAACTTTTTTTCACAGCAAAACAGCGTCTGCTCTATTACCAGTGCTGCTGTAACACAAATAGCCAAGCTAGAGACCCAAGACCTAGAAATGTCACAAAGGTGCTCACATCATTCTCTGAGGTGCCACAAACATTGCAGCACTTGCACTCAATACACTGCCAGCGGTAGGTCTTGACTGCAGCCATCATTACAGGTGTGAACTGCAGGCATGTTGGGTGGCCTGTGGGAAAGAGGGCATAGACGACATCAAGTCAAAAAGGATAAATATACTCAAATTGTGACTGTTAAATCATTTCCTATAGCTGGTTTTTCAAGTGAAGCAGCAGAGGCATTCAGAGGGTCTACGGTAGCTTAAACATTTTCATAGTGCCTTAATATTAATGCAGTCAGAGGATCAGACATAGGTACAGAATTCTTACCACCAGGGGCTGCACTTCACAAAGCTAAATGGTGGCTCCACATAACATTAAACTGTAAAGTGGGTTCCTTCCCTGTCCTTGACTGTAACCTTGAGCTAGGTAGTGAAACACTTGTGGCCGGTTACAGGGGCACTCCTGGCTCTTTCAGAGAGCCGGCCCGTTTAAGAGGATGAAAATATCTATATAAGATGATTGAAAACTTTTTTTAAATTGTATATTTTAACAAGTATTCGAAACCATGACCCATTCCTTTTTTTTTTTACAAAAAGAAGGTCTACCTTTGACCACAAAACAAGTGCCTGCAAAGTATTCCACATTCCTCTTATACATTGACAGAATATACATAATATCTTTTGGATTAGGACAATAGATGATCCATTACACGACTTTGGCCATACTGCCCAGGCTTCTAGGGCTTGACAAAAAATTAATATTGAAATATGCAGTAACACTTCCGTACCTGAGCGTCCACAATCTGAGCAGGATACCAGCTCCTCCGATTGACCAGTCTTCTGGTTTAAGGTGGAGTCTCCCAGACAGAAGTCGCAGTAATCGTTGGGCAGTGCCAGCCCATTAGGACCTTTCTTAGTTGCTGAGCAGAAGAAAAAGGCAAACAAACTATTTGATGCACATTATACCGGTCACTTGTAACTGAGTAATTGGGAAAGATGAGAGGACAACAAATGTTCTGCTGGAAAAAAAAATATCAGAACAGCTCTTATTTGGGTCAACATATATTTTCAAAAACAGCCTTTCAACAAACCCATTTGCCAGCCACCAACCCATTTATTTCCATCACCAACAGATATTTTTGAAGTGAGTCGCGAGCCCAACTGACAGACAAAACGCCCACATGAATATGTCTGCTTACATAATTTGCGTGCAAAAAAGGAAAACATAAGTAAAACAATGGATATGTCGGGGGGAAAAAAGATGGGTGATTAAAAAAAAAAAATGCCAGGAATCCCAACCGAGCAAGCATTTCCAGTCAGGAAAATTGAACGTAGTCAAAAAATGTTGTGATTCATAAAAAACAAAAAATGAAGAGAGGAAGGAAAAAAAGAATGAGAGAGAGATTTCCCTTTTAAATACACATACATGCGACATTGCATGCAACCAAACCTCTCCCACCCCCTCTCTCTCTGTCCTTCTCTTGGACTTAGAGAGTGACTCACTCTTCTGCTCTTCAGGCTGGCGAGGAGTGGGTGGTGCCTCGATCTCCTCGCGGTCCTCGCCCTCCTCCTCGGCCAGGTGAGAGTGTGTATAGTGGTAGCTCAGGCCGGGGCGGTTCTTGTAGCGCTTCCCACAGACTGACACACACACACACGGTCATACAAAAGTGTTACAGGTATGGTGACTAATTGCATCTATGTCCAAAAAAAAGGAGCAAAAGTGGGACCAAAAAGCAGTGCTGTTCATCACCGTATACCCAGCTTAATTTTGGTTTTCAATCAATCGCACATAGGCACGCTGTATTGGCACACGAGCAGCGTCAGACGTAGGTGAGCATTTGCACAATGAGCTATGGGCAACAGGAATTTAAAAGCAGCACACACAAAGTGGTGTCTCAGGGAAGACAAGGAGAAAAAGACCAAAAAAGTGACAAAAAAGGAAAAAAATAAGCATCCATTAGGGCAACGTTTCAAATTCTAAATTCGGGCGTGGTACTTCATATCAACATCTTGCATGGCAGAAAGCTGATCCCTCTCTTTCAAGGGGAAAAAGCAAAAGCACAGCTTACTAATGTGCATGGCACAGACAAGCAGACGTGGTAATGAAAGCCTCCACTCACTGTCGCAGGCATAAGGTTTATCCCTCTCCTCGAGTGCTGCAGCGGCAGCCTCGGTTTTCTTCTTTCCGTTCTTGTCACTGCGACCCTAAGAAATACAAGTAGAATATGTTATGGTATCCCCATACAAAGCCAAAGAGAGGAACACATTATAAACTTAGGCAGATATTTGTGCAAACATAGCCATGTTTGATGATAACTCCAAGCTTCCCTAGAAAAAGAAAAAACATCAATCTTGTACCTCTCTCTTAAAGCAAAGAAATTTGTGAGGTAATGGCAGAGGGGAAACATTTTTTGGAACGGATGATCAAGATCAAGTTCTAGGTTGATAACATCTCTGTGACGAACAATGACAGCTGATATTTTTTAGGATGTGCCTTTCTTCTTGCCAATGCTAGCAGCAGCAATATTACAGAGGCATGTTGTACATGGCATATAATGAAACCTATTGGAAGCTTGACAGGAATTAATTTTGTCTAATAGTCTCTTTGTCCACAAATGACTGTGGTGCAACAGAAACTTGGTGGGAGTGGAAATTTGAAACTCAAGATTGGGACCACAAACTCCAACATTTATTGCAAGCTTTACTTGGGATGCCATTGTGGCTCAGTTGGTCGGTGCCCCATCAGTCAGACGGTTGGCAGTTCCCAGGTCCTTCTTTGTATGACAAAGTGTCTTTGGGCAAGACACTGAAAACCCCAGTTGCTTCACATGGTCTGGTTAGCGCCTTGCATTGCAGCTCTTCTGCCATCCGTGTATGCGTGTGAATGGGTGAATGTAATCCAGTGTAGAGCACTTTGGAAATGCAAAGTGATGAAAGAGCTAACTAAATAGACTAATTTGAAACTTTGGTTATTCATGACCATACTGAAAACATGTTTTTGTTGTCCAGCTAAGGTTGTCTGAGGAACTGAAAGCAGATCAAGATTTGTCACTCACCTTAGACTTATTCTTGCCTCGTCTCTTAGGGGTTTCATCCTCAAAGTCTTCATCATCAAGGTCATCCAAGTAGTCATCATGGTCGAGTACTCTCTGCAGTGAGAGCATTTGGATTAGACATCAATTTATGAAAGGATTCTTTGTGACTTTTAAGCCATTAACATAGATTTGTACAGCTGGTGTATTGACAAAAGAATGCACAAAATCAATTGGTTATTCTAATATGACACCTCCCGTGGTACCAGAGTCAACAAATGAGGCAAAATGCATTAGATGCCTGGTATACATAAATGTGACTAACAAAGTTTTGCTGTGGCATTTATGTAACAATAGGATTATTACTTTGAAGGCAAAAATCAAAAAACAGATTTTTTATTTGGAAAATCATTGCAGTAGAGCGTCCTATCAACCTATCATAACAGTCCATCAACCAGAGCCTATATTAGCATATCTAAAACTAGTGATACTATGCTATTTAAGTTCTGTGGTGACCAAGTCATCCAGCAAGGAGCCTGACCTTCCGGACACGCCCAGAGGATGTATGAGTAGTTGTGGAGGATGCAGGAGGCTCAGCAGTGGCTTGATCATCTTCAGAGCCTCGGAGGTCCGACACACCACTCCTCCTGTCGAGGGGCTCCCCCTTCAGCAGAGCCTCCAAACTGCTTCCATCAACACCAACCAGAGTGTCACGCTTCAAGCCGAGTTCTAAATCTGCTGCTTAAACACCAAGGAAAACAACAAGGAATACACATGAATACGCATCATGACAAGACGGTTGGTATCAAACAAAGAATCACATTTAATCAAGAAAGATCTTCCTATTTGACAATTTTACTTTGAAGGTCATTCACTGAATAATTATAAAATGGTCCAGTTAGAAATGTAGAAATAGCCTATTACTTTACAGAAAAGCAGTTTCATCATAGGTGATACCTGCTTTGAGAGGAGGAAATGCCAAGCGGGGGTCCTCAGGGGGGTGGGAGCGTCGTTTCTTCCTCCAGCGACGAGCTGGGTAGGTGTACAGCTGGCCTGGAGCTACGCCTGAAAAATTGCAGAAAGAACCAACAACCGGGTGCATTGAATTGTGGTGTCTTTTCATAAATCACATAAATCTAGAACGAAAGTGTTTGTATAACATTTGCAACACACTTGGAATTCAATATAATTCTCAAACACTTATATACCAGCACTGCGATGTCTCTTCTCCATCCAGATGTAACAGTTAGACTGGGCTACACCAGTCTGAGAGTCCAGGAAGGGCATGAGGATGCTCCGCTCAGCACACAATCTAGCATTGTAGCTATGACACTGTTCCATAGCATCCCTGTAATACTGCTCCCCCAACCTGTACAGTGGACAGCAAATTACAAATAACGCTACAATTTTAATAACAATGTCTGCACAAGTACTAAGAAGAGAAACTGTTTCAATTATAAAAAGCATCTAAAAAATTTATAAGCGATTTTGGATCAAAGCAAAAACGTTATTAAAATTTCTGACTTCAAGCCTTATTTTATCATTCAAAATATGGTCCCGTCTTCGCAAAAATGGAAAATATACAGTTACTTTGGCTGCAAACTGCCAATCTCTCCTATGTAAATAATGCAATTATAGCAAGAATTTCCGGTGACACGGTAGTAGTCTTTGTAGGTTGTATCCTTGAAGTACATGAAAACATGAGCAGTTCGTCAACTCATTCTCGACTTTAGTCTGAAATCAAGTTCGAACATCAGTTATCAGATCGTGGAGAAACAGATTTTTTAGTAGGACATACTGTTCCAACCTAGTTAAGAATAACACCTGTCAACAACATTACCGATGGAGGGACAGAACAAAAGGTTGATTGTTAGCAAGCCTCAGTCTCGTCACAACAAAGCGCCGCCAAGCAAACGGGTTCCGCAAAAATGTATCTCTCTTTTAAAAGCAAGCTGCTGTCTAGTTTGGCGACGTGTTACCTTAAATACAGAAGACAGCTAATGAATGTTACTGTTGGGTAGCTGAAGGAGCTGAGTCTCCACAATGGGTTCGCTTCTTTTCTAATTGCCCACGGTGAACAAGCTAACATTAGCTCAGTAGATAACCTCTTGAGACCATACATTGTGTTCATTTTTCTGGGACCGAACTTTACAACTTCCTGTGCACCGCACTACCATGATGCTCAATCATTTACACGCTCGTCTCGGTGTGGCTAGACGTTCTGATCTAAAAATAATTAAAGGGAAACTTACACTTTGACAACACTGTCGACGGCAGCCGCCATGTTTGCTTATTGCGGTTGTGCTAAGTGTCAGTGCGCCTGCGCACAGAGGTTTGCGACGGTTGAAACGCCTGGTAGGCGATAGAGGAAGAAGCCTTTTCCAGCGTCGATGCTAAAGTGTTTTATACGAAATGTCCACGCATCACCGTCTCGTCTCTCAATTCCATGTTTGCGAAAACCTGAACTCCACATTGTGTGTAGCCGCCGTGACGACCCGTCAACGTAAATGTTCAAAAAAACCACCCTTGACGATCGGAGTGGTTTTACTTTGAAAGCGCGTTTACTCGTCAATGTTGTTTCCCACATAGCATGTTTCGTGCTCATGAAACCAAATGGTTTCATTCTTCTCTCGCAAGAAATAACGATACATATTAAATTACTCGCAAACCCACGGGTTTGACTCTTTTTTTTTTTATCCTCTCAACAACCTCACAACTGTAATCTGGTGGAAGTCTTAACGTTTAGATGCCTTGAGACTCCCGAAGAAAGAAAAGATGCATGTTTACGTTTCAGAAAAATAAGTTTTATTTTGCATTAAAAAAAAACAACTAACGTTTATTATAACATAAACATGCTGGGAAAGCACTGGATGAACAAATGCTCTTGGCTAGGCTGAAAATGAAGCTGATTTAAAAAGAAAATAAATAGATGGTGAAAGGGAAGACAAATATACCTGCTGTGAAAGGGCTCTGTTTGCAGGTCACGTCAGGTTCTATGTATATAACGCAGGTTCACAGTAGGGTTGATTTGTGATACTTTACATTGACTGTAGGCAAAGATCACGCTCTTCAGAATCATTATTATACGAGACCCAAGAGTCTCTCATGAACAAACACCTAACAACAGCAGCAGTAAGTGAAAATTGCCTTTTACGAAGCAGAAAAACTTTGAGAGATCCAAGCTCATTAGCAATCCATGTCTCAACTGCTCAGGGTTAAAAAAGAGAGAGGAGGATGGAGAGAAAGAAAGCAAGAGTGTGATAGAGACCGATGTGTGTGACTGTTGGGCGGCACACTTACAAATGCTTATCAATCTATTTCTACCACCACCAGTAGCTTTGACACTTGCATGGATAATGGCTGATATGATACAATAATAACTTTAATTTTCATACAGCACAAAGCAAAGGTGGATGCCTACTTGGCAATACTGTTGCAGTAGATCAAACTACATCCCGTGGGACCTGGGAAGTGAGAGAGCTCAAGGATTCGGGGAGAAGATATGAGGTTACTATCATGCATTGATGATGGGACATGAGTGCTGATTGGATCGGAAGAGTAGGAATGAGAGAAATGCATCATAGGATATCCCCGGGCAGATCAAGGTTACTGCAGCATAAGCTATTTCTAACTATAAGCCTTCTCAAAAAGGAAGGTTTCAAGCCTATTCTTAAACAGAGATTGGAAGATGGGCCCACAATTAACCCTGCATCCTGGGACTACAGAGATCTGACTGAGTGATAATGTTCAAAGAGGTCTTTGAGATATGATGGGCCAGTCAGTGCTTTATAGACAAGATGAAGGATTGTAATTTCTACCTGAATTGTACAGGGAGCTAGCGCAGATAGGCCAATGCAAGATAAATATGATCCCTCTTGTTCTACTTAGAACATATGTAGCAGTATACTGAATGAACTGGAGAGTCTTAAACAAGAGAGGAGCAACAAGACAAAACAACAACAAAGGAAAGATGAAAAGAAACCTTATATACAGAGAACAGAAAGAGGCAGGCAACAGTGGTATTTTCTGTTTTCTATTTTACACCTGCCATAGGAAGAGCAAAATGTGTATTTTGTTTTTTTTGCAGTCTACTCTCAAACTTACAGTTTGTTTATTTATGTATTTATCTATTTATTCTACTCTTACTCTCACGCTTACTGTGAATTATTTATCTATGTTTATATATATAAGATAAGATAAGATAATACTTTATTGATCCCCATAGGTGAAATTTGGGTGTTGCAGCAGCAACATCAGGGAAAAAAACAAAACAAAACAGGAAAGATATAAACACACATATATCAGTGCAAACACATATGCACATAAGTAACCATACATTCCCAAACACACATACACATACATTTTTACACACATACCCATACCTACATAAATATATATACACATATACACATATACACATATACACATATACACAATATACACATATACATATATGGGTATGTGTATGTATTTATTTTTTATGTGTGTATGGGCATGTATAGATATATTTGTGTATATTTGTATAGGAATATATATGTGTGTGTTTGTATGTATTATTTATATATGTTCTTTTGTTGTTTATATTGCTTTTAATTGTTTGGTGCTTATTTATATGTTGTCCTTTTTTTCATACTGTTATTGTTGTGCTGCTGCAACAAACGAATTTCCCCTATAGGGATCAATAAAATATTGGTTCAGTCATGTACAGAGGAGGGATAGGGACTATATTGGTAGACGGATGCTGGAATTGGAGATGCCAGGCAGGAGGTCTAGAGGAAGACCGAGGAGAACGTTTATGGACGTAGTGAGAGAAGATATGAAGGTAGTTGGCATGAGAGATGAGGATACAGAGAATAGGGTTAGGTGGAGAAGGTTGATTCGCTGTGACGACCCCTGAAGGGAAAAGCCGAAAGGAAAAATAAATGAAGAAGAGGGCAGCAGCAGCATTGGTTATTCCCTATCCGGCCTCATGGAGGCGGTAATGTGACGTCATGTTGAAGTTTCGACCAGTTCACCAGAAAACAAGGAAGCGCACGTTCAACAACAGTATGGTTGTAAACTGCCTAAAGTAGCCGCCCGGCGACTGTCTTTTCACCCGTGTAAGGTGAGGGGATGCATAAAACAAGATATGTAACGTTTCCATCTGCATAGCCGTTGAACTGATTTAACACCCTAACGTTACACAAAGCTGAGGTGAAGTTTGATCGGTGACAGACTAGCATGACTAAATGCGACAGGGCAAAGCAATTGATGTAACTCGTGTAGTTAAAGGCAACGTTAGAATCTACTGAGTGTGTGTATTTGGGGGCGGAGGCTGGGCAGGTCGATGGATATCTGTAACTTGACTCTTGGGCGAGTGGGTAAAATGTTAGTTAGATGTGACAAGACTCACTGTGTATCATGCTTGTATGTAATGGGAACAGTAGTCGGTCAAATTCTAACCCGCTGCTTACGTCACGTCACTCAAGGCCGAGTTGGAGATCGTCGTGGGAAACCGGTTAGTGCCACATTGCCTAACGCCAGTGCTAAAAGGTACGGTCGCAGTTTAAACAACGTGGAGCTAATTTGTGGATTGTTATGGAGGAGAAATCCTGCAACATATTGGGATATTTTTTCATTGCCCCACATCATGTTTAAATGTCCATTGTTAAAGCAGTGACTAAGTACTCCAACCTACTGTTATATCTTGATGTTGCACCTCAAAAGAGGACACACCATAAGAGCTCTAAACAAGTGAATGTTTTATAGTGCATATGTGTTGTCTCTGTGCACACTGCTCATCGATGGGTTCTTCAAAAAAGTTTATTTAGTGTCTCATTTCACCAGTTGTCAGCTCCAGAAATGCAGGCTGCAGGACAGGGGGAAAGCCAGGAAATGCAGGGGGCAGCTGCTGCTCCAACAGCTGCAACAACCTATGCCAAGCCAGCCTGGGCTCTCCTAGAAGAAGCAGCCCAAATGAAGACAGAGGGAAATGCTTTCTATCGGGAGAAGAACATCCGCTCAGCTATCGGTCGTTATCACTGCGCTCTGTTGGTTCTAAGAGGCCTGGACTCTGAAGTAATGTCTTCACTGAAAGGGTTTGGACCTGAGAGGCCAGCTCTAACCTCTGAGCAGGAGGCATTGCTGCGAAACACACAAGTGGACTGCTACAACAACCTAGCTGGTAAAAAAATAAATAAAAAGCAATTATTAGTACAAAATAATTGTTAGCACAAAATATTCCCCTGAAATTAAAGATATTGTCTTCAGTTTGAATGTCCTCTAAAAAAGACCAAGATCTGAACACTATTTGACTGTTGGTTCTCCATTGATGAGTTCACATTAATATAACAATGTTTAGAACCTACCCATATATTTCTGCTCATGCTGCTTCGAAAAGTGGAGAAAGCCACTATCCCTTGACATCAGTGGAGAGGCAGGTTGATTGTAAACAGGCTGTGTGTTAATACCAAGAATTACATAGAAAGGCTGACAACTATTCACAGTACATTCGCACCTTGAGCCAATATGCCATTTACAATAACAAATTCCAGCTGTCAGTTCATTTGAGTGAGTAGCTTGCGAGAGCCCTCATTGGTACAGGACGAGCATACAAACTAAAGGCCCTAGCTTTAATGGCATAATTATAAAGCAACAGTATTACTTCACATACAATATGTTCTGTATAATCCTTTGAATTTCTACTCGAGCTTTTCCAAATATCAGTATTGGAGCAACGGCATAAAAATGTAGCTAAATTTTATATATAAGGACTTCATCATTTTCTATGCTTACAAATTCTTTATGTTTCTCTTACAGCCTGTTTGCTGCAGAAACAGAATGTTGACTACAATCGTGTCCAGGAGTACTGTCTGCGGGTGTTGCAGTGGCGGCCGGGTGATGTAAAAGCGCTCTACAGGGCAGGAGTGGCCACTCTGGAGCTCGGTGACGCAGTGACAGCTAAACAGTACCTAACACAGGCGTGCAAGGTACAGCCTAATGGTAAGAAATTAGAACAAACTAGAATCAGTTCAGAGTGTCTCGGGTTACCCCTCATGAAGAATAGCCTGATTTTAGTTTTCAATAGTTAAAAGCAAAATTATTTATGTTCTCCTTTTTTTACTGCATTTTTTCAGTAGTTTAATTTGAAAGGTCCGTTTTCCCCTTGACCCTTTAATCATAAATTTAGTCAAGATTTCAGATTTTCTCTAACCATCTTACTCCACATATTTGTTATGGTAAGATTGCAGCAATACAATCAAGAGAGAGCAAGACAACAGTCATGCACGTTCTGCAAAGAGTCAAAGACCATGACATTCTTTCCAACACTCCCTGGGCTTTTCTATTATAGGGTCAACATTATAAACATAACTACCAACGTCTAACATCCTCACTAAATTCACAAATTGAATTGGGAGATACCGAACTACCTAAATTGAATTTGCCTAATTTGTCATGTTTTCTTATTCGAGTGAATATACTATCAGTTTAATTTAATTATCGGTGTTGGGTTTCTCTTGATTAAAAAAGATATTTAGTGAAGTCCTTTTAATATACTTTTAGGGTCATGTTAAGTTGTTTTTTTTTTTTATTGGTATTCTCTTATACAAGGTAATTCAATATAAAGGCTTTGGCTTGAATATTAAAAGTTTTCTCTTGAAGATGAATACTGTAGGTCTTATATTTAATGCTTATTTTTTGTCTCATATGTAATATTGCTGTAAATTACATGTAATATTAACTTATTGTACATCGTTAAATCTATAGTTGAAAAGTAATAGAAATGTAAAAGCCCAATTGAAATGTGGGAAGAAGAAACGGAATGAACAATTTGTCTTTTTCTGTTACAGATATCAATGTTAGGAAGCACCTGCAGAGGGCTGAGGAGAGGCTGAATAGAGAGTTGCAAAAGGAGCGAGCCATGTACCGCGGCATGTTTCCCTCGAGCATGATGTGCAATTCTGGAGAAGAGATCAACCAAACTCACAGAAGTGGTGAGGGAGTCTTGTCTCCCAGTACCAAATAAGGCCTCAGCCTTAGAGAGAGACTGGCTATGTTCAAAACTCAGAAGGCAAAACCAAGAAAATTAATATTGTAGGTTGGTTAATCTTTTCAACTCATGATCTGAGTTTTTTTCCTCATAATATTGTTAAAAGTGTCGAAAACATTTGTCCGTAAATGGTCTTAAATTAGATACAACTGCTCAAGTTTTCTTTCCTTTATGACTTTGTTTTTTTCCTGTACTACCTCATTCTGAACTGCGATTATGTATTGATTCATTGACACCTGATGGTTGTTATGATTCTTAACACTAGATGATGTAAAACCTCAACTGGTGCTTGGAATTAAATCAAAAATGAAACAAATGGAAATCAACCACATTGAAATCTAACATTGCATGTAAAACCAGCAAAAAATATCAAACATCAAATTGCCTGAATGAGAAAATTTGAATGTTTGGTATTTGTTGAACTTCGGTTAGAAAACAAAACCTACAAACAGGAAAGTTTGAATGTCAGCCGATGTAAGCACTCTGATTAGAATGGTTGAAATATTAAATATTGCCTTGATGTTGACTTTTTGTCACATAACATAAAAACTACCCCTTTAACCTTTTCATATGCATAATGATATTGATCATGATTTATTTTTGTCATTGTGCAATGACCGTGCATTTTTTGTGTCCAAACCAGTAGATCTATGAAAGGCCGATTCAGCCAATATAAAGTAAGATGACTGTTTTATCAGCTGATATGATGTGACATTCTTGTTCTTTTGTGCATTGTGAATGTAGCCTCAGCTCAACCTCAGCTGATCATGAACCAGCTCAATGCTCACAACTTTTTATTGATTCACTCATGTCACTCTGTATTTCTAGGGGTTTCTGAGTTCAGCAAGGCAGTGTACTGATTGCTTACCATCCGAACTACCATGATGCAGTAAAAAGGAAAGTATAGAAGGCTCTTTTAGGAGAAAGAAGGCTCTCGAGAGTTTTCCCCTTGCAAAGGGAAGTGCGTATTTGGAGCACAAAAGATTATTTTGGACACAACGATACTGTTAACCTATACAGGCTCATTCACGACTGAAAATTCTGACAATGTCTTCTAAGTTGTCTGGTCAGTTTATTTTTTTGTGAATTCAAGTAAATCATTTTTTATGAGGAATAACCAAGATCAGTTGTGTTTCTTTTAAACTTTCTTGCAAATAGTCCATAGACCATCCAGGTTTGGCATTTCATACACAATGCAAGTTTAGGTATAAGTTTCATTTATTAATTGTAAGGCTACATTCAATCTCAAATAACACCTCAATGTTTAATCAGTCAATATTTATTTCAAAATCCTGAGCACAATATCAAATTAAAGAGTATTTGCTTACGTTTGGTCATTGTCTGGCCAGTATGATTGTACTTCAGAGGCGTTATTGCCCAATAACAAATAGGACTATCAAGTTTTCACTGTTGCTATAATCACTGAACAAGTCACAGAGCAGCATGCATAAGAATTAACATATACACCTTCATACTCATGATTTACAGCAGAGTTCTGGCTAAAAGTATGGATTTGGTAATGAGCAGTGAGGATATTTCTATTGCCTCAAAAAAAAAATTGCTGACAAAGATAGTTTCCTTTTATTTCAATGCCTTTGAAACATTAACACTATTAGAAACACTAAAACACATACAAGTGAATTCTGTAGAAGATTAATGTATCTTTGCAGTTCCTAACAGTAACTCTTCCCCCAAAAAAGATATTTTAATAATTTCATTTCAATGGCTCTTGGGCAGTAGAAGCAGCCAGTTTTGTTATTGTGTATACATTTTAAATCTTAATTTAAGAGAAAATCAACACTAAGTAAAAACCAATTACTGAATTGATGTGATAGAAGTGCAAACAATAAATTTCAAATTAGCTGCACTGTATATGATTCAATTCACTTGAAGAGAGTAATGCAAACTGTAACACAAATGGAGTCATATCCAGAAAGAGTCAAAAAAAGTAGCACAGCCGTGAGGTCGGGGCTCCTTACAAATTCCGACCGCGGTCCTCTACCAATCCTCTGCTTCTCACCGTAAACAGCAAAATCTGGATTACTAATAGTGTCAATACCAAAGAGATTGGTACTTGTGTTCCGATACAAAGTATTGTAACATGTAGTTGAGAGCTAAAAACGTTTTTGTTTTTTTTATTCTCGCAATGTTCGTAAAACCTAACAGATTTTACAGACAGTGTCTGAAAGGAATCTTCATCTTATTGACAGTCAATGAAGGAAGTGGAAAGCTAAATTGCAAGTGGTGTAAATACAGTCAAATTCTTGAAGTCTCAAACCGATGGAAAACTCCTTTACACTGAATGTCACACCAGCTTTTAAGTGTAACGATGAGAGGCTCCATCGACTGTGATTGTACCTTTATTGTACAAAAGTTATTTCTTGGATGGTTTTCGTTTGAGACTCAAGGACCTCATCGAACCAAAGACTCTCCTCCCTATGTCCCTCAGGGATCTAGACCGCTGGAGGGGTATCCTTGGAGGAGGAGACGGAGAAAAAGAAGGAGAGGAGAGAGGGGAGTTAGAGTGACAGCTGCCCTCCAGGCTCTCAGAACGATGGAGATTAAAGAGACTTGCTGTGGAGGATAGGAGTTTGTCCTCCTCCCTTTCTCTCTGATGTCTGGTCACTTCATTTGGGCTGACACCCATGTCACCTTGCCCAACATCAAAAGACGAGACCCAGTGTGACTTCTTTGTGGTCTCCCCTTTGTGGTTATGAGGCACCAGCAATCCCTGGGACTCGCTCCGGAAAAGAGCCCTCCTGGATAGCCTAACGCTAGAGCTCTGTCTGTCTCCGTCATCCTTCCCTCTCTTTTTGGAGAACACTGGAGAGCTTTCTACTTTTGGCCTCTTGTCATGACTTTTCATTTTTCTGTGCTCTGTCCTCCAGCTTCCACCACTGTTTCTGCCCCATCCATAGCCATACCCAGCTCTGTCCATTTCCTCCCTTTCATTCTCAGACTCTTTGCCACAGGGGTTGCCCTCAAAGCCACTGCGGAGTTTGTTAGAAGCCTTTCTAAATGTCTGTGCCAGCGCTTGCACACCTTCTTCTTCACCCCAAAAAGCACCATAATCCTCTCTCTTGGTGTAGCTGCTCACTGTTGCTGCCCTGATTAACTTGTGAGATGCATGTTTACCTCTGTAGAGCCCATCCCCTTCAACCCTATTGCACCAGCCACTATTTCCTCCTGTCTGCCTAAGTGATCCGCCCCTTGGCTGAATAATTCGTTCCTCCAAAGGAGGGGTCCTAGTATGGGAACGGGGCAGAGAACACTGGAAAGACGCATCTCTCCGAAAAACAGAGAGAGGGGTAGCACCCTTTGGAGAAGGCTGGAGGGGACGTGGGGGGGAATGACCCCTGTGGGTTGGGCGGGAGGCAGGTGAGGAGGCAGTAGAAGAAGGAAAATCCGATGGAGAAGGACTTTGGTAATGACAATGGGAGGAGTGGTGGGCAGAGGGCATGTGAAAAGACTGGTAAGGGTGTATGGGGCTGTTAGACTGTGAAAGGGGAGGGGTAAGGCTACTCTGAGACTGTGGGGAATGCGTGACACTGAGGGACAGGTGTATTGGTCTCTGAGGGTTCAGCTCAGTCAGTCTAGCATAATCATGGGACTGCTCTATCTGGGGTGTCAGAAGACTTTTATTGAGACTCTTCACCTCAACTGCTGTATCGCTCTGGAAACAGTCAATATCCAGTTCCACTCCTTGTTCCATTAGCCCAACTACAACTGCTCTAGAGAGGCCAGACAGACGAGAGATCTCTTCCACAATGGCGGAGTGTTCACTTAGCTTAGGACTTGAGCTGGACTCCTGGATGAAGCTGCCCCGTTGAGACCCAGGAGCTGATCCAGAATTTGTGGGAGTCACCGATGTTCCACCCTCCAGTGGAGCACCACTTTTCATGTCCAGTGAATGAGAGAGGGGTGTTGACCCAAATCCGGAACTTGCTCCCAGACCAGTACTGACCTCCAGGGAGCTACGATGACTTAGTGAGGAAGGGCACGTGGAAATACGAGGTCGAGGTCTAAGTGCCGGGGTAGATGTGGATGAGGAAAGGGTTGTAGTCAAAGCATTAGAGCCCGAAACAATGTTACTCCCCACAGTTCCGCAACTGCCATCTTTGGGATTGTCCACCAGTCCCTGGCTAGAGCTTAAACTAGGAGCAAGATTCAAGTTAAGGTTGAGGTGCAGATTAATATTTACATCCTCTCCAGTAGTCGAGGGAAGGTTTCCTAGGTTGATGGAATTCCTAGTGGCTTTTTTCCCACTGGTGCTCAGGCTTACTCTGGCAGAATTACCTAGCACTGATTTGCCGGGTGTTATGTTGCCCCCCGGCAGAACAGAAGTTGTGCCACGGGTTTCAAAGGCAGACAGGGACTGGGTGGACCCATGACTTTTAGCTGGAGTGCAAATGTTTCTGTGTGTGACAGGACAAGTGGTAGCAGCTGACGGCAGATCAGAGACGGAAGAATTTACACGACTGCGGTACTGCTGAGCTAGCCGAGCGATGTACTGCTCCAGCTGAGTGAAAGAAGCCAAGGCTGGGGGCTGCTGGGGCTGGAGAGTCAGACTTAAATCAGTGGTGGAATCCGCTCGTTCATCATACTGATTTCCTTCAGGACTCAGAGAGGCTGATTGCTCGTGGCTTTGAAGGGTAAAGAGGGGGCTTTGGAGGGCAACCGCATGCAGTGGACTAGGGTAGGTATACACCTCTTTTGTCCGGCGGGACACCAAGTCTTTAGAGAAGCGAGGATCCATTTGGGGTCTTTGTTCTTGCACAGAGTCAGAGGAAGAGGCCATGGGGTCAAGAAATGGTAGGAGGGAAGAAATGAAGGACTGACTCACACCGGAGCAGAGGTCATAAAGAAAGTTCAGACCAGTCACTTCATGATCGCTTGAGACTGTTGGAGACACAGAATGGAGAGATTAATGTGTATTTAATCCATTTAGATCACTTCAATAAACATGTTTTTTTTTTCATGCAGAAAAGGTTAATTGGCAGGTCATAGAGGGACACTGCTTTGGGTAGGTTTACTTGTCATGGATGTCTTTTTTGTTTAAACTCACCCGGAACTGTTGTATCATCAGTTGGGCCAGTGTCATTAGGGCTGTTCTGCAGTGCAGGCTGATGTACTGCACTATCTGACCACAAGAGATCAGTGTTGGCAGAAGAAATAGGTGCGTGCTCCCAGAGCTTCAGGGGTCTGGCAGGTGCCATTAGTCCTTGAGTAGCATCACTGGACACGGAGTAGCATGAGTCCGAAAGTGAGCTCCCACTGACAGAGTAGAAACCTTGAGAGACACACAGAAACATTATAACAACAAAACCTTTTATTATGATTGTAACAATCACTATTGATTATGGCCAGGGAATCGTTTATATTTATCTTTTGGTTGGATAAATCTTTTTTCAGGTGGGGGCGTTGCGGCTGATAACAGGAGATAAATATTTGGATAAACGGAGAGACACAGGTACAGTGCCTAAAGGTTGGTTGAAACTGAATGACTCAATACCATGTCAAACAAAGGAAGAAGTAAACAGACTTAAGAAAAAAAGGTCTGGTTAATGTGTAGTGGAACTTCTCCCACAAAAGGTTAGCCTTTTTAATAAATGAAGTTGCAATCATGAGTTGGTCTGTGCTTACCAGAACTAGGTCTGGAGTCACTATCAAGGTGGACAGTATAATTGGTGTCTGGTGTCGGGGGAGACAGCAGGTCGGAGGGGGCATCCCAGGACAAAGTAGACCAGCGTGAATGACTCCCCTGGCCAGATGAGTAGGGAACCGTTCCATCCCCTGAATTGCAGCAAGAGTCTTCTGGGCTGCTCTGACAGGGCAATACTATTATATCTGAGGGAGAGGGAGCCTGAAAGACAGAACATGAAACCGCTTAGAGGTGAACAACATTTGCAGAATTGAGGATATTTTAAAGATAACTATATTTCTGTGAAGATCTGTTGATGAGAGCTTTTTGAGTTTTCACTCACTGGTGAATACATTTGGAAAAAGTTTCAGCATTCGATTTTAAGTTTCAGCATTCGATTTTACACACCCAGTGTTGCGTGAGGACTATATATTGACACTGCAGTGGGCAACGACTGTTATTCAAGTAGGACAATATGATTAAAATGAAGGTACCAGTAACGATAATATTATTTCAACATCTTAAATCACATCTTAAATAAAGTTGATTCAATTATTTAAAGAAAGCAGACAAAACTCATACAGAAATGCAAATATTTTGTAATCTTGTAAAGGTAATTTCCAAATAAAATGGAACTTTTGTATGTTATAGTTGTAAAATGATACTACCAATATACATATCCATTCCAACAATAATCAGTTTATTTCTGAATGCAGCTATTGTTCAAATTTCTAATGATTTAGGATTTCACTTTTTATAATACCTTCTTGTATTAACACACTATATTTCAGATGTAAATAATGTATTTTACTCTTTTTTTTGTATTTACTGACTATCGGCTTATTGGCACATAAAAAAAAAATCACATTTTGACAATATTACTTTTAGTTATCAAAGGCATAAGACCGTTACAATACAATATTTCCGCATTTAGAATAGTCAACTCTAGTAAAATAAACAACGGTATACTTCTTCGACTTGGATGACACTGCATTCGGTGTCTAGACAATAGACTCCGGCCATAGGGAGAACATACGGTCGAGTTGATAGCAGATCAGCATAACAGCTTGTATTGCAGATTTTAATGCCCCTTTAGTATCTTTGGACACCTGTCTGACCATATCAGAAAGAGATTGAGGGGGTTTAAAAGCATCTTTGGGGGTTTTGTATGACAGAGGTATGAAGGAGTTATAGGTCCAGGAGAGTGTTGAATGGACGCTGATGTCAGAAACCCTTACCGTAATAGTTGGGTAAAACAATGATAAGAGTAACAATTGCTCTGTTAAATAAGCATAGCATCTCAACTTCCTAGATTAGTAAGAGCACCCCCAAACACACATGGACCACCCTTCAATTATCCTATAAATCCCCGATCCACCCTTCAGGACCGCAGCCAAGCACTCCAGCAGTAGGCCGGTGGAGCCCACACAACAAAACCCCTGTGAGTGGCACTGATCAATCCTCTTGTTACTAAGGAAACAATACAGGTATAGTGACTCATGGCTGGGGGGACAGGAGAAGGGGGATTCAGAGGATAATGGCAGAGGGCAGATGACGTGACAAAGACCAAAGTGACAGAAGGGAAGGGGGATGGACAGCGGAGGGGAGAAAGAATGAATGAAACAAATGGTGGAAGAATGAGTTTCAGACTGTCTCCCTTTCTTACTCCTTACTTTCTCCAGTCCTAGAGAGAGCAGATGCTTCTAGTCACTCCCTTTTACTTGTGTTTTTTATTTCCTGCAAATCCAAAGTGAGTCGTGGGTGAGTGGATGACCAAAATGAGCAAGAGGGACAAAAAAAGAGACGGGAGAGTGAGTCACTGAGTGAATGAAGGCAGTAAAGTGACAGTGAGGCAGGAAGGGTGAGCCGTTGCCGGGTGAGAGAGAAGGGCATCTTGAAGGACCCCCACCTCCCCCACACAATACCCTCCAACTCCCCTTGACAATTAATCCCCCTCCCACTTCTATAATATCCTCCCCACTAGCCACCCCCTACTCACCATAGCTACAGCTGCTCGCTCTCTAACTCTCTCACTCTTCCTCCCACACAGGCAGGCCTACAGCGGGCTTGGCGAAATATTTAACTCATCCTGGACCAGAACAAACACAATCCAGCCAGTGCTACTTTTTTTACCCCTGCACCTCTGTTCGGCTGTCTGACTCACTGCAGTTCTTCCTCTTGTCATAATAGCACATATGTTTGCCTTCCAACACGTGTAAGGTCCAACTTAAGTACTCCCTTCTATTTTTATTGACCAGAACATATGATCTGAAAGAAAAATGTAATGCCTCTCTCTCTCTCTCTCTCTCTCTCTCTCTCTCTCTCTCTTCCCTCTCTCTCTCTCACACTCAGATCCCACGTTATATCCTAACCCTTCATGAGTTGCTGGCTCACACTCCCCATGAGCACGTGGAGAGAAATAGCTTGGATTATGCCAAGTCAAAACTGGAGGAACTTTCGAGGTACATA